>WEIS01074592.1:0-24482 GCA_013389965.1 Todus mexicanus | reverse complement strand
CGCAGGATAAAAGAATAGCAGCAAGGCTGAAACCCTCCAGCATGACTCAGAGAGCTAAGAAAAGCCACCAGCCACCCTGCTAATGTGATGACAACTCACATGCAGTGTGGTTAACTGCTTTCCTGCAAAAAGTCTCCCCCATGCTAATATATCTCTGCTTACTGTCTTCGTATCGTCACTTCCATACATACATATATACACATGGTGGGGTGAGTGTGGTGTAAAAAAAGCGGCCTCAGTGAAGCCAATCATAATACTCCTGGTGAGTTAAATAGCTCCCCTCAGGTCTTGAAATCAATGTGCCTGTGTAAAATTACATCTAAACAGCAGGCTTCAGCATAGCATGGGGTATTTGTGTTTTGGTTTACTCTGAAGGGAGCCTCAGTAAAGTCAGTATGTCAAAAGCTTGACATAGTCTCTGTACATCACCAGTGTCCTGGTTGAGGCGTGAAGAAAGTGCCCCCACTGCTGCAATCCATGGCCAGCCTGAATTCTGCAAGTGTTGCAGCCCAGCCTTTAACCAGATTTGCTGTTCCAGGATTCCCCAGCATCAGCTCCTCTTGCAACTCTGTTTATTGCTAGACCCACCTTAAGGGAAAAGCTAAATCGTGCTTGTGGTCACAAGAAGACAGGGGTAATGTAATTTATTTATGAGAATGAAGGGGTGGGTTGTTTTTAAAAAAAAACAAAACCCAAAACAAAACAAAACCAAAAAACTAATGATAGCAGCCACCTGAAGTATTTCTCTGTCCTCATCTGCTCTGTCAGGACTTGCTTGCAGATATTGTTGATCATATGCAACAGATATGGCATTGAAGTGAGGTAGCAGTCAGTGCTTTCTCCCAAGTAACAAGAGATAGGACAAGAGCAAACAGCTTCAAGTTGTGACACGGGAGGTTTAGCTTGGATATTAGGAGAAATTTCTTCACAAAAAAGGTTGTCAGACACTGGGGAAAGCTGCCCAAGGAAGTGGTGGAATCACCATCCCTGGAGGTATTTAAAAGACATGTAGATGTGGTGCTGAGGCACATGGTTTAGTGGTGACCTAGAAGTGATGGGTTAATGGTTGGACTTGATGATCTTGAATGTCTCTTCCGTCCAAAACAATTCTGTGATTCTATGACAAATCTTCAGAAGCAAATACCCGTCAGAGTGTTATTTTGAAGATCCTGCCTCTTCCTCTGCTCACAGTCCCCTATTTATACACTGTTTTAAAAGTCACTCTAAATAGTAATGAAATTTCAAAATTTGACCCATCTCCCCAATATTCCTCTTTTCAGGTATTAGCATTAAGAGCCTGCACTGCATTTCAACTTTGTTTCTTTTTTACCCTCCTGCCAGTTTGTGTAGATGGGTCCCTTGAGGCCAGTTTGGTGTGTCACTAGTGCTGCTCCTGGGTGCCCAGAGCAGCTACCCAGGCCCTAGCTGATGTTTAGGGACTGAGGTAAATGCAGCAAAGTAGGTTGTTTTACTGAACTCTCACATTTCCACTATGTATTCCCACTTTCGGTTCAGCCAGTCCTGTGTTTTATCACAAAAACTTCAAATATTATGTATTTACTGTTCCTTAAGATTAGTAGCACTTTACAAAGACCCAGTTCAGTAGATTTCTTTTCCCTAGATAACAATGCCCAACCACTCTTCATAACAGGGACAACTAGAGAGCAGATGTGAGAGCTGTGGTCCTGTCATCTTGGGCTCAGTGCAATCTGCTCTGTGTAAGCTCTTTGTTCTGGGCGAGGCTGAACAGGCTCAGAGCAGTGGAAACAAGCCCAGAAAAAACAGGCTTGCACTTGGCTGCGTGCATTCACTGCTGGGGATGCCTGTACCCTGCAGACCCCCACATGCCTTCTGTAAAAACCAGCCCTGAAAATGGGGAGCTTTAGCACAGAGAATCTTCATCCTCACTTCCTGATGTCCTGTGTGAAATCTTGGCCTCTGTCATCTGGTGGGACCATGGGAGGTCACGTTACGCCTCCACGCTCTAAGGTAAAACACTGTCATTGTCATTCAGTAACTTTTCAGTGATGCTCATGCAGTTTGGCCATGCAGTTGTACCCAACACCCTCCCCTCTGCACTGGTTTTCTGCTCACAATGTGAAAACAAAAACCATTACTGACTAGCAAAACAGAACAAATAAAAAGCCAATCTTTACTGCAGGGAGCGTATTTCTAATTAGGGCACCTTCCCAATACCTCTGGTTTTAAGCGCTATAGCAACAGGTGGTATGAATATTAATAAATCAAATGGAATGGACAGGGAGGCTCCAAAACAAAGATCAAAACCACATTACAGGAGTGGACTGTGCAGAACAACACAAAAGCCAACAAGTTTAGAATTGATTTAACAAGTGATATGCAAGAGGTACGCATTTCTTGTGCCTAGTAAATAGAGTAAGAGGTACAAAGACTTCTCAGATGAATCCTGGTAAGTTGTATCCCATATAATTATCGTGGCATCTTAAAGTGCAGATGTGCTAGTTTGAAATAAACAACATTTGTCATCTGCAACAAACCTGAGCAAATATTCTTCAGTGTAAAATGTGTTATATGTTTAAAGCAACTTCAGGGCAGTGCAGCAGTGCTGAGGTCGTTTCTATGTCTCACAGCTGAAGGAGCTGTAATGCCTGGCTGCACTCATCTGCCTAAAGCAGGACAGGTAAGCAGAAGAAAACTAAATAGAGCTTTTATTTTGCAGCTACAGTTAAATGTAGATAAAAAATCAAAATAATGAAAGGCAAGTGTATTTCAGGAGAAAGGGACCGCAGTATGAGCTATTATACTGGAAAAATATACTTGAGGCATGATATGGTCCTTATTCTCCCTACTTCTTCTCCGTCCTAGATGGGAATCCAGTCCACTTTTTTATCTCTCTTTACAGGCGAGCCCCTATTTTTGCACTGTGTTTGGAACTACCACAAAATATATAGAAGTAAGAGTTTGTGAGAAGACAAATCCACTAACATCTCACGCCCTTGAATATAGAGCCATTTTTCTGACTTTCTCTTCTTAAGTCCTTTTTAACATATACACACATTAAATTAATATACATGCAGAGCATGATGTAAGCAAATCAAGAAAAGGCAAAGTTGCTTTCTTCTGGAAGGTCACCAATAAAATAAACATGGAATGATTGCTACTGAAGATTCTTAAACTCTGGGGTGCTTTGAGCAAGTTATTATAACTTTGACTGGAAATGTACTGTTGGAAATAAGGAGAGAGTAGTGATTTTAGTAGAAATCTTCCATGAACTATACACCACCACAGTAACAGTGCAAATGTTTATGACCAGATGGAGATGTCTGTAATCCACTTTACTGGTTTCAGCACTGAAATTTGGTTTTCCCCAGCAGATATGCTAAGGGCTGGCAGTGCTGAAAGAATTAATATGTATTGTACAGTTCAGAGAAGGAGAAGCTTTACTGTTTAGAGGCTTAAATTCATACAGCATTTTTATAAAAGACAACGCTTGAATACGTATGGATTCAAACATGTTCAGTTTTCTTTTCCAAGTATATGAATTCTATGCTCAAGAAGTTCACTATACATACAGTTTTCAAAATCCCTTTAAACCTTATTTTTAGTTCACTGTTTTCCAAGTTTTATGAGCAGAATACTGTTCCATACAAAGTCCAAATACAAATACACACTGAAAATAAATTGTACTTACTTTGCTAGCTCTACTTACTGGGACATTCTTACCTAATTTCTTAGCTCTAAGCACTGCCAAGTATTTATAGATTTGAATACATATAGGGATGGACAATTTCAGGGAGATTATGAGGAAGAAGTAGCAGACTTCTGGCCACCGAGGGAAAAGCCTTTCTTATTCCACCAGCTGCTTTTCTGATTTTAACAGTCACTCCTGACTGCCT
Source organism: Todus mexicanus (assembly GCA_013389965.1). NCBI lineage: Eukaryota > Metazoa > Chordata > Aves > Coraciiformes > Todidae > Todus > Todus mexicanus. Next base: position 20,607 of record WEIS01074592.1, on the reverse strand, counting down.
GCAAAGCTAATGAAATTACTTTTGCTCTGCATTTCGCTTTGTCACCCTATTGCTATCCCCACCAAGTGAGTGCAGCCCCATACCAGTGGTTCATGGCCTGCTCTCCCTGAGTCCCGCAGGCATGCGTTGTCCATCAGAGGAGCAAGGGAAAGTCACATCACTTGCAGGTTCGAGCTGAAAGAGAAGCAAGTTTCCAACCTCTCTCTCCACCACCTTTCCCACTTCAGGATTAACCTGCCCATTTGACACATCTCAGTCTGTCTTGAAATAACCTGTTTCCCCAGGCAGTGGCTGGATGCACTGGCAAGCTTACTCTCACACGGAGGTCCATAGACTCTTGGCAATTGCTGGAGCATCTGCTGCCTGCTCACAGATGGATAACTGTTCATGTGACAGAATCTTCTCTTCCCTGTTTTCAAAACATTTCAAGTGGTTAAAACAGATACCCCAAAAAGAATTCTGAACACTGCTTGAGAAGGAAAGCAGGATGGTGCAAGAGCAGCTCCTGAGCTGGTGATCTAAGGACAGATGGTCTCGGGGTTGCCTCGCTGAAACTGATACTGTGTCAGCAAGGAGGGCTGGAATCTGTGCTGGAGGAGTTTGAGTCAGAAAAAGACATTTGGCTGTTACACAGAGTCTGTCCTCAGAAAAGGGAGATCTGCTCTAAACGTTCTGAAATAGTGGGGAGAAAGAGGACTAGTCTGTGCAAAAGGACTGCCCACAGCTCTGGGGTGAAGATATGGGGGAAGGGAGAAGTGCAGGAACAAGAGCATCTGAGAGCCAATGGCTTTGCTAACCTATCTTCCAGCTATGAAAAATCTCAATGATGGCAGGTATCACCCTGATGAAATAGGCTTTTCACTGGGAGGAAGCTAAAAGGGACCTAGGGAACATTTTTTGCACTCTTTTCAATTCTGCATGCTTTATGGTAATTTCTGTTGTATTTTATTTTCCCTGTAGTTTTTAAACTTGTCACCCAGAATTCTGTAGCTACAGTTTGTCTTTCTTTTAAAGATATAAATTGGCTTGGAAATCCTTTTCAAATACTGTAATTTCCCATGACGTTTATTTAGGGGCCACTCAGAAAATCCATATACACAGGAATTTCAATTACATAAAGAGCAGATATGGATCTTTTGCAGGTGTGTGTTCATACATAATGACTGATACTATGCAGGTTTCCCAAATCAAGCAATCCATGCGAGGGAATGAAGGAGTTGTTTTCTTTACCAAACACATTTCTTTTCTTTTCTTTTCTTTTTTTTCAAATGGAAAGTAAACATCTTAATACACATGATTTGTTCTAAATAAATACAGAAAATGTCCTATTTTCTACATCTTCAAAATACCATTCATTATCATCAAATCCTGCCACCTCGTATCAGTTAATTCATTAATTTATAAGCCTCCAAAAGGAATGGATTTAGGTAATACCTTAATATATAATCAATGAGCTCAGTGCTGCAGATATCCTTCAGTAGAATAGCTGGACCAAACTACTCCAGTCTGACTAAAAAGGTTTTTAGTGAAATGTCACAAAAGTATGTGATGAGTTACTGACCATCAACACTGTGTATTGGCTGGTCCACTGACTGGACAATGACACATTGTCTGCAGCTGATGTAAGTCCTCCTTACTTTCAGCTTTTAATGTGGTGCAGTTTCTGCAGATGCGGATTTTCAATAGTTTGCTGTGAATTATGTTAATCCAGCTGTGAACTTTATAAACTCACAAAAAAGTTTTCCTTTTTTATGAAAGGGGTTGGGCTTTGTTACATTTATTTAATTTGTTGCCCAGCCTCATGCCTAAGATTTCTTCCAAATCTTCTTTTCAAAAACTTCTAAAGGCCCAGACATTTTCTTGGGCTCTTAAAAGGTACAAAATCTTCCAGGTTTTTATTCTCAAAAGGAGAGAGACAGGAAAGAACATAGAAAAAAAACTTCTCTTCCTACCCCTTCCTCCCATTCCCCCAAACTATCCCCATCTCTCCCACAGTTTGCAAACTAGATGTAGCTGCAGTGGCAATGGAAGCAGGTGGGGGTAGCAACAGTGTCTGATAAGGCTTTAATGTCTCCTGACTCTCATGTTCTTCAAAGGGCCGCAGAAGTGGGTGTGCATCCTCCAGCCTCTCTGGTGCAGCCAAGGAATGGCTAAGCATTTGCAGGTCCAGTCTGTGTCTGCTACTCCTTTCAATATCAGCCCCAAGGCATCAGGACAGGGCAGGGATGCTCTGAGTTGCCAAATTGCTGGGCTTCATGTGGGCGGAGGAGCTCAGCTGCTTGCCTGGCAGTGGTGGCCCTCACCACCAACTAAAATTTCTTTACTCTTCCCATTTCTGTGAGTAGGAACTAACCCATCCAATATATTTCCAGTATCATTGTGCACTACCCTAGAAGTACTTTTACACTGGCAAATCCTGACTGCATTTGCTGTTATATAGCATGCCAGAGAACAAAAGGTACACTCCTGGATGGCCTAGAAGAGGAAATAAAGTGAAACTTCTGTGTGTACTGCAAGACGCCTCTTGGGGAAACCAAGGCCATGACTGGATTCAAGTTATATTGACAAGACCTTTAGCTAGTGCATTAGAAACATTTTCTTAACATCAGCAACCCTCTTTTCAATTTCTCTGCCAGTTTCTCTCCCATGGAGCATGAAATTTAGCTACTACAGAGAAACACAGTGACTCTCCTGCACAGCTACAGACTGGGTTGGGGGGGAGAAGGGGAGTGTGTGTTATTTATTTTCAAGCCTTATTGTCTGTAGTCATGTAGAGAAAAAGGTACATTTTCTTTTTCCAGGCCAAGGACAGTGGAGTTCCTTCATAGAGAAATAGATTAAAGCTGAATCAAACAGGGTGAGGGTAAATCACATAAGACACTCCACATCACTGGACCACCAGGAGCTGGTCACTCTTCCTGGGTAGGGCACAGGGCACTAAGAGGATGAGAAATCTCTGCCTTACCGCTGCTGGCTCAGTTTGGTCTGACTACTGCCATTTAAAGTAATTGCTCTAAATTGACCTAGAGAATGTCCATTAAGGTCACTGGGAACCGATGATTTCACAGTGTTATGTATCAGATTCACACTCATTAAGCTTCAGTGGTCTCCACATACTCTATTCTCCAAGCAGTGTTTGCTTTCACCCTGCCCTGACCCCTAACAGAAAAAAGTCAGTAGAAAGCCTCCTGTGGTTACTCATCTTTAAGATGAATTTACATTTCTCTGACTTCCACTGGCAGAATAAACCATCTGGGAGTCATTTGCACTAATATCAGTGTGAAAAATGGAAATACATTTTGTCAGTGTCACATGAACAAACCCTGATAATATCTTGGCTTTGATTCTGGGGGGGGGGAGGGGAGGGGTGGTGATTGTATCGCTGAGAGTAAGTAGATGGTTTAGTTTTTATTCTGAAAAGTTAAAATATATTCTCACACATATGCATGCACACACACATGCATGCATACACACATGCACACACCTCCCTGCCCACAAATTTTGGTCTTTTTTATTTAAAACATATTAGAACATTTTGCCCTTGGGTCTATGAAGAGTTCATCCCTGAACTGATACATGTCATGTAGTGAGAACTAAATCTAAAAATACCTATATTGACATTAGAGAGGAACAGGCACTGATACTGTAAACAGCTGAGCAAGAGACTAACTCCCCTTGTAGGAGCAGACAGGGATGTAATTTTCCTCTTGGTGTCATATCTGCCTCTTTTTAAGATCCTATACATTCAGTTTGCTTGGAACCATTTCATTCCAGCAGTGAGTGTTGCACAACTTACCACACAGCTGTTGTCAATTAATAACTCTGGATATTATAATAAAGTGAATTGCCTGTTAGTTCATCTCCTGGTTTATTTTCATGCCTTGCTCTTGAGCAAGCCAACAGGCAGCTGCTTTGTGACTTTAAACTGGTCCCTATTCATTTCCTACGTGGTATGCCCGTACTCTGAAATGTATTATGCATTATGTATATTAACACAAAGGAGCCTCGTTCTTCCTTCAAGTGTTTGAAGATAATACATTGGATTCGATGGTTATATAAATAGTTCTAATTACGCAGAAAACAGCCAATGTTCCCTTGGTAATGGCACCTCTTCAATTTTGCTGAAACCTCCTTAAATTATAGCAATGAATTTTGCTGTCAGATTTGGGATTGGGTTCTTCTGTTTGTTTGTTTTTCCTTTTCATGAGCAAACTGTGCCACAGAAGAGTATGATGGGAACATTTCTACTGGGCTGGAATGGACAATTTGCCCGTAAAACAGTGGTGGGGGAGAGGAGGATCTGTGATGGACAGTACACACTAAATTTGTGCTTGATAACAGCTGTAGAGAAAGTATTACTTTGACAAAAATATTCAGTAAGTAGTTCCAGAAGTGGTGGAGCCCAGTTTCCAATGGATTCATGTCTTGTGGGTAGCTGAATTGCATGAAGGCTGCAGCATGAACTTACTGTGTCAGCAGAAATGAGAGAACCCTCTGAGAAGAAAGGATTCATTTGCATTCTGATAAAAACTTCAGTTAGCCATGGTGGATTTTTTATTAGTAGTAAATACAACACAACCCTTCTTAGGAGTCAGCTGTTGACAGAGGACCCTTCATTTGTTACTGACACTGTGCATTACAGTTGAAAGTCAGCCATGAAACACAAATCAGTGGAGGCCTTGAAGACAGCCAGTGCATCCCTTTGGTCTCCATATGGATCCTGTGGCAACTAGTACAATTTGAGCTCAGGCCAGAACGTCTTTCCCTTGGTAAGGAAATGAATTGAAATGCAGGGTTTTGAGGTCTTCAGGAGCCTGTCAAATGTGGTCGATACTGAACCACATGTTTGAAAGCTATTGAAAAGGGAGCTGATGCTGGACATAGCCGTGCAGCAATGGAGAATGAGCTTAGTTTCTTTGGAAACCAGGCTAATAAAGAGATATGCTTTCATTATTTTCACCTTTCTGGTTCCCAGGACTAGCTGATAACAGCATCACTAAGCTGATGGTCTCTACATAGAAGTCTACGTATATTCCTCTCAACCACTCTGCCTTTGGAAATCCAGGTCTTTAATACACATATTTCTTTCCCATGGAGAAATACTAGAGAAGAAGCCTTCTAATCTCTAAAATTATCACATAACTTTTCACACAGAAAACTACTCCAACTCAATGGGTCAAAGGAGTGACCTCAATCCAGACAAGACACCATTGGCAGGTACATTGTTTGAGATAGTTTTGCCTGCGTTCTGAAATACTCAATGAAAATATAGCTCCATGACCAGTGTTCACAGTGCAGCCTGGAAGCAGAAGTTTGTAGAAACTCCTTTCTCCTCATTCATGGAGATGGAACAATCAGTTACTGCTTCAGCGATGTTGAACTCAAAGGGCCTCAGCACTTTTCAAACTATAATGATTTAAAAACATCATTATTTCAACCTTTATTTCCACTTTCAAAAGACTGTGGAGAGGCTTCTTCAAAGTCTGAGAAAAGACTCAAAACTATTTTGATGCCACTTACAAAATATTAGCTAGATAGCTAACTGTTAATAAATAATCTATAAATCCCAGGAGTGTGTGAAGTTTTGTCCCTTATTGCTCTTTGCGAAGTCCTAAAAACGGATTCATTTGGTTTGCGTTTGGAAGGAGGTTGCTATCGTAGAGCCTCCTATACAAACTAACATTGATTGTTAAGTAAAGTGTTTCTAATGTGTTTCATTTTACTAGATGTTTATGTTACTAGATGCAGTAATAGGAACAGCTAATCAGATTAATTCACTGTTGTTACCCTGTTGCACATACAGAAGCATACAGTTGCAACTACCATTTCTCAAGTTTGCAACTTCACTTAGTTATCAGTGTGTTCCTGATTTTATTTTTTTTTTCTCCCATTCCTTTGTTAATTTTACCTCATCTATCCTTGCAAGTCCTGGTAAGGAAAGTTTCAAAAAAAATCCCCCAAATCGTTTATTCTATGAGTTTCTGTCACTCCCAGCTATGCCCCAGCTATCACCCTGCATGGTTCTCATAGCTCAAAGCATTGATGAATGCTTTAGTATTCATGTACATCATGCTTTGCTTGTCTCTTGGTCTGCAAGCTGCAGCTATACAACGTCACTTTTTATTTCATTCTGGCTTATTAATTTCTTTCATAAATTTATGCCTGTAATATGTTTTCCCAAGTACTTCTCAACAAGTACTAAAGATTCTTGACACAGTAAATAATAAAAGTGCAAAACCAAGTACTGAAATATAGTCTGAAAAAAAATGAAAACAAAATCTGTGTAGATGAAGTAATTGGCATGAGTACACTGTGCTTCTAAAAAGCCAGCGAGAAAGTTGGAGAACACTAGGGAAATCCGTGGGCCAGTTGTCCTTTCTATTTCACTGCTAGAAGTGTGCTGTTTATTGTAGCCAAAACACCAGTGAAGCCAGGTCATTGCTTTCAAATACAGTTAGTCTGTCATTTAGAAATACTGAGTATATACAGACTGTTGACTAGAGGTAGGAGTTCTTAGTAACTGTAAAAAATAGTGTTTTCTACATTAAATCCCCAAATGGGTAAAATATCAGTCAATGTCTTTCCTACTAGCTGTTTCACATTATTCTCCTATTTCATTACATTAGGTTTACATGGCAAGGTTTCAGTAGCAGGCAGGCTACAGGGGTGACTCCTGTGAGAAGCCACCAGAAGGTGGCCTGTGTTGAACAGAGCTGGGTCCAGCTGGTACCAGAACAGATCTGCCACTGGCCAAGATCAAGCCCATCAGCAATGTTGGTGCTGCCTCTTTAAGTAAAGGGTAAAAAATGCTGAGCAGCAACTGGGAGAAAGGAATGGCAGAATGTAAGAAAATCAGCCCTGCAGACATCAAAGTCAGTGAAGAAGCAGGAGGTGATGCCCCAGGAACTGGAGCAGAGAATCTCCTTCAGCCTACTGTGAAGACCGGTGACAGAGGTGGTCTCCTTACATCCCACGGAGGTCTCCAGTGGAGCAGATATCCACCTTGTAGCCCATGGAGGACCCCACACTGGAGCAGGTGGAAGGAAGCTGCAGCCTATGGAAAGCCAATACTGGAGAAGACTCCTGGCAGGAGCTCCAGCCTGTGAAGAGGCACCCACACAAGAGCAGCTTTTCTGGCAGGACCTGTGAGCCTATGGTGGCAACAGGTGACCCATGCTGAGCAGTTCATTCCTGAAACACTGTAGAAAGGATGCATGCTGGAGAATTCTGTGAAGACCTGTATCCCATGGGAGGGATCTTACACTGGAGCCAGGGAAGAGTGACAGTTCATAACATATTGTCTCTGCTGCAACCCCCACTCTCCCCCTGCACAATGAAGGAGGCAGAAGAGTGAGGAGTGAAGCTGAGTCTAGGAAGACAGTTAGTGGGTTTTATTTTTGTCTTATTTCTCACTATCCTAGTCTGTGTCAATTAATTAATAATAAATTAATTTCCCCAAGTTGTGTCTGGTTTTGCCCACAACATCAGTTGATAGATGTGATCACCTTGTCCTTATCTCAAGCCACGAGTCTTCTTCGTATTTTCCCCCCATCCTATTGATGGAGGGGCTCTGTGGGCATCCAGCAATTGGCCAAGGTAAGCCCAAGACATTCATTTATATAATGTTTACTCTTTTTCAGAAGTTCTTTTGCGTAAATTTACTGCGTTAATCTCTGATACATCTTTCTCTTCTGTTGTGGTGTTTCTTATGTAAGTACATAATCACCCATGGTTTGTTTTTTTTACTAAGCTTTAGTTACTAAAATTGCTTCATTTTAATTCACAAGTTGTGCTGCTTAATAATTTTATTTCGTTTTGGTTGAACTTTCGAAGTCCATATTCAGTCTTTACTAGTGCAACACATTCATTCGATTCCTGAGGTACGCACAGTACTTTCAACAAATGCAACAATAGTCTGTCCTCTAACAAGCTTACAGCTGAGATAATAGATGACAGAAGAAGCCCAAGCTGGGGGCAATCAGGGAATGATAAGATTTGTACAGTGTACACTTGAGAACGAATTGACCACAGGATATATATAGATCATCACATCCTTGATGGCATGTAACCATGTAATCAGGGTCTGATAAAGGCTTCAAGACACCAAAGTAGTGAGATTTTAGAACAACCTTATTGTTAGAGTTGTGAGGACAAAAAAATAAGTCATCCTTCAGAAGAAGCCTGCTGTGTTTCTGAAAAGGCCTGTGGATGTTGTTGCCTGCAGCAGCAGGAGAGTAGATTTATTTTTTTGTTTGTTTATTTTTTTCACAGTAGTTTTCTATTTGTTTGTTGTGAACAAAGGAGGGGAAGGGTCTTGTTAGAGTGTAGGTTTGTAGAAGGTGAAAGTCAAAGCTGCATGCATGAAAGACAGCAATCAAAGAAAAGCACTTCATGAATGGATAAGGAAGTGTTAGCACTAGACGCAGTGAGAAAACAGGCTCTTATTAAATGGTTTTTTGTTTGCTTTCTCACCTGGTCCTGTGGTAGCTCCCATCTATGCTCAGGAGGTGAAAGCATAGGATTCGCAGCACAAGAAATCATAGAACATTATGGTTTGGAAGATACCTCTAAAGGTCAGCTTGTCTGTTAAGAAACAGACACTGTGCATTGGGCAGAGTATTGCTGCAGAACAGTCAAGGACTAACGCAATGACGGCTGCTAATGTGCCATGCAGAGCTGTCAGCATGTGGCGCCAACCCTACAAGCTTGCTGAACCACGTTAAAATAAACTATTAACTACTTTCCAAATTAGCAGTTGCTTTAGCTTTTAGAGAGCTAATAAAGGCAGGAAGGAGAAGGAGGTTGGTCTGCTGGGCTGGGAAGAGAAGGGGGGGGGCATGGCCAGACAACGATTTTGCAATTGACTGTGATCTGTTTTTCAAACGTAGCTTGTACTCCATCTGCAAATATATTTCATAATAAATGGCACTGCTGGTAGGGCAGCTAGACGTTTTAAGAAAAAATTAAATTGTTTATCTGATTACATGGGGATAAAGCATTTGCTCAGGCAAAGCATAATTAAATACCAAGTTCTTTACAGCTCTCAGAACATTGCTACAAGGTTAACCTACTGTCTTTCTCCCTTGTGCACTGATGGCTTTTTGACTACCCCTCCCCCCCCCCTTACATCTGTCAGCTTGTTTGTTTTGCCATTTTGTTCTCCTGATTTGAAACAATCTTTCCCTACTGGAGAAAATACTTTTATACCACTACTAATAGCTTCCAAAACACTGGCAGGATTCAGGAAGTAATGACAGGGAATGGTTGATCCACCCTGTGTGTTTCTGTCATTGGTCATACCTAGAGACTGAACCCTCATAAATCACAGCTTTATTTCCTGATTGTTTGCCTAGAAAAACGTATGTCTCAATGAAAAAGGTTAACCTAGGAGGAAGTGTGATTGCAGTCTTTAATTGGATTTCAAGTAGGAAGAATTTTCCTATGATGCTACATGACAGGGAAATCCATGAGTGTGTAGTTCCTGCTCAGCACCTGCCTGGTGGTTTTGGAGCCCTGGGTCCCAGGGGGCACACTGGCTTGCATTCAGGCTTCCTCCCCAGTTTCTGCTGTGCCTTGGGAGAAACTGGGCTGCCCATGTTTCATTTTCTGTCAGTCTGCAGAAGCCAGGCAATGGTGTTTTGTTGAAATTTTTCAAGCACCTCTAGGTACTCAGGCACATAATTTTTTCTATTAAACCTCCTTCAGCTCCCTAATTCACTCCCTATCTCACACTCCTCCTCACATCCCCTTTTGTTGCGTGGCTGCTGTGCTAACGCACAGCAAAGGCAGCTGCTGTTTTTGTAGTTGCTGTCTACTGCCCTGCCCGTCTGTCTCTGCCTACCCATGGAAGCTTGTCAGCTAACTATACAGTCCGGCTGGAAGCAAGGATGCTCTTTAGCCAGCACCCAGCATGCTGGGATCCCACTCCATGCAAGCACTCCTGAGCACAACAACAGCACAAACACATCAACAAAATAGTACCCGAATTAGAACAGCCACAAACACTCTCAAGAGCTCCTTTCCTCTCTATGGTGTTACAATAATAAGAGTTTGATCTCTCTCTGTGCATCACCTTCACCAAATGGCTTTTGCAGCACACCCAGAAGGTCTGTGGGCCTGGGTTATTTCAACTGGAAGCAGCTGTCTTTAAGAGCATTCCTCTCTTAATGCTTGTCTTGAATGAAGACACAAAAATAACATCTCCCCCTTGATTTGCTAGAAAAGTTTTGTTATTGCATTTCATATTTGTTTGACTTGCTCTCTTTTATTTACTGTTAGGTGTCTTTCTGGCAATAAAGTTGCATTTTGACTTCAGCAAGGCATTTGGCACTGTCTCTAGGCGGAACTGCTTTGGCAGGGGAGTTGGACTAGATGTTATCCAGAGGTCCCTCCTAGCATCCTGTGATTCTGTGATCTTCCTCCATGAGAGTGGAGAGTGTTTATTCCTCAGCTCTATAGATCTGCTTCACTCTACTTCATTTCTTTCAGGATAAGCTGTTGCGTGAAAGGGGGGGATAAACTTAGTAAGAGACAAATCTCCTTGCGTTCTAGACGGTCCTCAGAGGTTAGGCCTAACCACCAGATTCGCAAGCAGTCCATACACTGCAGGTCTGGTNCCTGGCCCATCACATCAGTGTCAATACAACACTGATCACTGGGCCTTCACCCAGCCTCAGCATTTTCTGAACATTAGATGTTTATCAGCAGTGATGGGTTTCGATGGTCTGTGCATTGCTGCTTCCCACATAAGCCATCGCTAGCAGGGCTGAGGAAACATAATACATTGAACTTTCTTAAGCAAGGCAGGAGGAAATAAATCTTGGGTGTGATGGTTCAAGCACGTGATGTCACAACCCTTGTGCTATGATCTTGGTGAGGGAGGTAAGAGTTCAGCAGTTCTTAATGCTGCAGCCATCAGAATCACTTCTCACTCAAATCCAGGGGTGACATCCACAACACCTTCTTCTCCAGAAGACCACTGATGGTTGCAGGCATGGCAAGCTATGGTATATGTCTCTCAACTCTTGAGTAAATGTACTCAAAAGCTGTTACATAAAGATATAATGCTACAAACTCCCTGAAGGGAAGGAGAAATGGGGTAAAATGCAGGGTGGGAGAGGAAGTGAGAGGACCAGATGGGAAGCCAGATGCCAGCAAGAAGAATGGTCAGTGAAGACTCTCCAGAACATGGGGCTACACCATTGCCCTGAGCATCAAACTTCACCTTGCTGTTGACCTGTCGTTCTGTGGGGAGGTTTTGTCCTGGAAAGCGTTTACTCATTGCCCCGCGTCTGGAACAAAGGCAGAGAGACTAAGCAAAGTTTCAGGTTATAACCTGATATCTTCAAAGGGCTTCCCAGAAAACATGACTGTAGGTGCCATCAAACAAAGTTCTTGTCCAGCCTTTGTCTAGGGATCCAGCTTCTCTCTTGGCACTCCAGTAATGCATTGTTCCTTCATGTTCATCTACAGATAATAGCCCAGGAGATGCCAGCACTGTAATAGCTTAGATTTGTTTCCAGCTCAGCTTTGTTTCTAAAGTAATTACAGTTTCAGATTAAGCTAAGCTTTGCTTTCGTCCTGAGTATAGACTTCAGACCAGCTGAAGTTAAATGTAAGCTATTTGGAAGGCTCGTTTTTAACTTCCCTGTAAGAAAAAGGCCTGATTGGATACAGACCTGTATCACTGTATCTACCTTGATATGAACTGAAATGATCATTAATAGCTTGAATCTAAACCATATTTTACAGGTTTTGAATAGAAAAACAATGGAACAAAGGGTTTGCCGATAGCTGCTATTAGGCAAGAAGAGATCAAGACGTGCTAAAACTGAGCTTTTTTATCACTCTCCCAGAGTCTTCAAATCCCTTTTCACTTCGTAAAAACTTGGTATATTAGGAGAAAGTGATTCACACTGTTACTTCAGGCAATTAAAATAGTATTATTGTGTTTTTGCTTTTTCGGTTCCTGGTTTTCAGTCACCAAAGCATCTTAAACCACATTTAATTCACTGTAATTCTAACATCTGTCATTTTCTTGGGAATACTCCAGTAGCCACAAATTAAAATTCATTATCTCTAATGATTTCAAGTTGTCATTTCCGATTCTAAACATAAAAGTAATTACCAGCGTATATGATCCCCCCCCGCCCAGTGGAACAATTCTATCATCATTCCCAGAAGCAACATCAATATCTTTGCTGTTTCTTATAAATGAAAAGCCTTTACCATAATGACCTGCTGACAGTCAGGTAGAAGCCATTACATAGATACAAAGAAATGAAATAATTGTATCAGTGATTTAGCAACATTTTCTAGTTATAAAAGCAAGAAACAAATACCAAAAAAGCAGTTATTTAAGTTATTATGTACAGTTGTATAATGCAGCTTTTGTTACTCTTTCCAAACTCATGGAGGAAATTTCCCAAAATACGCAGTTGAATCCCTGAAAACTACAGCAGTACCAATCAGCGAAGAGAAGCTGGTGCTACCCATAAATCTCAACAAATAAAATGGCCTTTCATTTTATCATACCAATATCTCGCTTTGCAAAGCTGTTCACAAGACGCCTTTTAACTTACAAGCAGCAGATTCATACAGAAACTGGATTTCATGGATAATTTTGTCAAGTGCAAACCTGACCTCTGTGTCCTTCAGCATCTCTGCTTTTTCAGCAGACCATTTGCCATAGGCAAATATTTCTGTCAGCATCACCATCCATCTTACAATGTGGCCTCTATCAACTCTGCCTGCTCTATATTGGATTTCCTCTGTTTGATATAGGATATCATGAGATGTCTAAGAAGGGAGTTGCACAAGTCAATAGACATTTGTAGACTCTCCCTTTACCTTGCACTCATAGTTAAGGTTATCTAAATAATTGCTTCATTCTTATACAACCTGTTGCTACTCTGTAATTGCATTAAATATCACTGCCTGTGTCTATACATTATAACACACCTTTGTATAGACCCTTCCATGTTTTCCAAGTTAGATTTTTAGATGAGTAATATTGAATATATTAGGAATGGTGGTTGATTATAAAAGTTTATCAATAACATTTTTTCATTGCTGCTTTTTATTGAGAAAATGTATTTTGTACAAACTGTTTTGGTTTATTCTAATAGGAAGGTTTTTAAGAATAAAGTACCATAGCTGATACATGGTGAGATGGTATTTAGACAGATATTAACTGTGCCCCCTTTTCCCATTCCCATTTCATATCTACTTAAAAGACCTGAGAACTTGGTGGATTTTTACCCAAATTCTTCTACTTTTCCTGAAGAAAAGACCATGGGAAGAGATGATTAAGAAAGAGACTTACTGGTTCACCAGATCTAACCTTCTGTCATCTCTATTAGCCATATCATACGTACTTTTTCATAAAGAGACAAGTACAGAACTATTTTTTTCATGCCTATCAGAAATCAGCTACTGGTTAGGAACATTGGGTTCATGTCCACTTTGAAATTATTGTATTCGGTGTTTATTTCCAGTTGTTCTTTTATTAGCATTTAAGTCAGTTAAATGGAGCATGGTCCTTCAGTTCACTCCAGAAAATGAGTTTTCCTTTCTTCTGATCTTCCTCTCCCTTTCACCCCCATTCTTACTCCTCTTCAGAAAGGGCAGATCATCACAACTGTGTACAGTGTTTTGAGTGGGAGCTAACCAGTGGTTCACAAAGGCTAAATAAGAGTCTTCCAGTCTCTGCTGGAAGTACTCTGTCAAAGGCCCCTTGTTGGCCTTCCCACAGTTGCATCTCAACCTGTTCATCCTGCAGCTGCTTAGTATAACAAGATCTTGTTCCTTTCTCCTTTGTTTTCAGATGATTAATTCCAGCTTGCAACAGGAATTTTTGCTACTTAGCAACCTTGTAATTTTGACATTTACAATTTCATTATTTCTCTATCATGTCAAGATTTAAGGTCATTCTGTTGTTCCTGTACTGATCCTACCTCCCAGCTGTTACCATCAAAAGTTTGTTCCTACTTTTTCTGACAAATTCTAAGGCATTTCTGAGTCCCACATGCAGTCCCAAAGGAACACAGGCCTTCTCTTTCCTCCTGTTGATTAGTTTCCCTCCATCGCAAGTCTATTGCCATCTGCTTATTGGTTATTTCCTTAGCTATCATATAGTAACTAGTACACAAAACTAACACACAGACCAATTAATAACTTCCAGTGAGGAAATGTTTTACTGAAGTCCAGACAGACTGAAGCTATTTTGTTTTCCTTGTATCAAAAATTGACTGAAAAGAGCTAAGTATTAAGTTAGAGTGGCACAATCTACTGTCACGAGATTGTAAATCTATGTTGTGTTTTACACCACTCTCCATCTAGTTCCTTACTTTTAATTACTTTTTCAGACTTCTGGGATGAATATTGCCTAACTCTCCAGCTTGACTGCATTCAATATTTTGAATTCAGATTTGCTTATGAGAATCAGCATATTTTATCTTCAAGTTCAGAATTACTGGGTTCAGTTGAAAATACAGTAAAATTTAATTATTTGTACAGCTATCTTTTAATTATGTAATGTGCTTAGGCATCTATACTGATGACGAAATTTTATTTGCTTTAAAGTGCATTACAAAATCCAAATGAGTGCAGTTTTTCTGCAGTTCTGACTTCAGTTGTAATTGTCTGGACTTCCAAGTTGTCTCTTTTTTTGTTATCTACCTCTTATTTTTTTGTATTAGTCTGACAAACACTTGTGTCTCTATACATATTCTAAAGAGACTCACAGTAGCTCAGATATAGCAAGTCTTCATCAGCATTCCAGATGCCTGAAGCCAGAAAAACAGAAAGCCAGCCTGGGAGGCTTTCAAAATACACTGTAACTCATTCAGAAGTTATGGACTTGACGCATAATACAAGGCTCTGAGGCTTGTGTTGCAAAAATCACCTATATGATGTTAATAGTCCCACTGGATTTTTTTGTAGGTAATTAATGAGGAAGCTTTTCACTGACCACATCCAGGAAAATTGTGCCCCAAGGTTATTGTCATAGTTCTCCATTCCATACCTGAGAAGGTAGTTTTCTCATTCATATTGCAATTCTTAACATGTTTTTAACTTGGAGAAGTACTCAAATATTAATGTTCTGAAATACATTCACACAAGCAAGCACAGAGATAAACAGAGGAGGAAAACACTCAAAGGTGTGTGAAATAATTCTGCAGCAGACAGTACAGTAGTACATTTGCTTTGGTAAAACTAGTAGAAAAAGCCTGCCTCACTGCCATTCTTACTAGCATCTCTATAAATTCCTGAAGCATTTAGCTCCACACTTATTTCTAGTGTAGTAAGAAAAATAGAGGATTTGACCTAGTTGTTAGATTTTAAAGAAACAAGGCAGACAAAGAAGGAAGCTGAAGGTTTTCAAGGCAAAATGTTGCCAGGGTTACAAGAATTTGCTCATACAATGCTCTCCACCACATTCAAACTATCCCAGGGCTGTTTCCTGGGCTCACACACTGAAATAAGTGCATATGCACAGCTCTTGAGAATATCATTTACAGACAAGGGGAAATGCAAGACTCTGTGTTCAACATTGCTTTCAGCTCATTTTGTTCCTTATTCCTTATCAACCAAATATTCTGTGTAAAAAAAAAAAAAAAAAAAAAAAAAAGAATGAGGTGACCTCGGTTTGAGGAAGTTAATTTGATTGTCAAGATGTTTCAGTACTATTCTCAGAATGGCACCACTTGAGTAGACTCTTAATATGCCATAATGGACTTCATAGTACTGCTGAAGAATTTCAGAAAAGCAAATCTACCTTTTCAGTCTGTGTTGACACATATTCCACCTTAGCATCACCTGGTCAAAGCAAAATATTACAAACCAGTAAGCTGTAGAACCTCAGAGAAAGCCGTGTGTTAAGATTTGAAATGTGTAAACCAGGAGCTTCCCTGACCCCTGTCCCTGACTGGGCTGTGCCACATGTTCCTGTCCCCTCCAGCATCCCTTCCCAACTGTGCATCCTGGTCATCGTTGTTCCCAGTCCTGCCTGGCCCTGCCTCCTGCATGAACCTCAAATCCACCTCACAGCAGTCTCTCTGCTGCTGCCAGCTGGATGACAGACCTGACTCACTACCTTGCTTCATCTGGGACTGTCGCTACATTCTGCCACTGCCACCAGTCCATCCCTGCTCAGACCCTGTGGGACAGTGTCTCATCAGAGGGGGCAAATTAAATGTGAGCTCCAAAGGCAGCAGGGCTGACAACTCAGTGCAAAGAAAGAAAAAGCCCTGTGGGATCTGTGAGAAGGATGATCCTTCCCTGCTCTTTGGTTCTGCTCTGACTTCCCAGGCTGAGAATCAGTCCAACCAGGCACAGCCTGACTGAAGCTTGACTACACTTTTGCTACAGCTCTTCATTTGCACTATGTTCCATGCAAGAAGGATTATGGTAGCATATGTAGTAGTTAGCTCTGCATGACAGCGGAGAGTTTTCTTTTGCCGGGGAAGGTCCTTCTTTTGCGAGATTATACCCAGTATGCCATAGCAAATACTAACCACACTCTCCAAGGTCTCCAGGGAATCCACGGGGCCCAGGAGTAGGCAGTGGTATGAGAAGCTGGATTTCATCTCAAAAATATCCAGGCAGCTCTCTCTGAATGCTGATTGCTACAGATTCTTACCACACCACTGAGTGTGAGAAAACAATCTTGGTTTCCATGAGTCCTCTGTAAAGCACTCCTTTCCTTCTCAGATCACGCTGCTTGTTCCAGGCCTTGTTTTTTCACAGCTAGTCACTAATTATCCCATTGATTGATGCAGAAGGCTGTGATGACAGGTTGTTTTTGCCTTCAAACAACTTTAAAAAAATCTTCATCAAAGAAATTTGGACATATGGTTTGTCTGAGGCCCATGTGGGTAGAGCCAAAAGACTTGTTAGACTGGTAAGCAAAGTTGAGACCAGAACGATCTCATGGGTTAAATTTTCATTAAGAAAATGTGCCCCAGCAAAGAGTTAACATTACCTGAGCATGTCTTATCCGGAATTTTGTGAGTACATGTAGTACTCTTCCCAGAACATCTTAGGCTTTGAAGCACTCTGCTGTCACACAGAATGTTGGACGGAACATGTTCAGCCTGCTAGTGGGCAGTCTGCCATTCTGAGTGTATTAAGATGTTACATAAACGTAATTGCAACAATCCTTACATTGTTCAGGCATGTACACATAAATAAAATGCAGAGCATTCAGAATGGAGGTATTACACCCTGCCTTGCATCACAGTGCACAGCCCAGCCCAGATGCCTTTTACGCAACCTGGCCCCAAAGCCTCTTAATTCCTGACTCCACAAGCAACTCCTAGTTCTCAGCATCACAGTAGAACGGCAAAAGGTGGGCTGTGTATTCCCCATTTGCCCCTAAAGGTTAGCTATCCTGTCTCCCAGCCCTGACTTAGAGTGGAGCAGAGTTCCTGTGGAGTGTAGAGAGGGTCCCTGAATCCCTGGAGGAGGAGATGAGGGAAAAGATTATGCTGGAGTAAAGAGCTGGGGCAGAAGAGAACTTGTTATACGACCTTGAATAGCAATGTTCACTGTGGAGACACATCCCAGGCTTGTCACCTCTCCTTTGTTCCTGTTCCAGCTGAGCACTCAATGTACCAATTCTCTCCTAATCAGCATCACCCTTTGTGAGCAACACAGGAAGTTTCCCATTTTCTAGATACAGTAAAATAACCCTTGATTGAATTTCCTCCCTGGAGAGAGGCAGAGGGAGAAAGACCTTCCATCTCTGCCCCCACACTAAGAGCCCTTAGCGCAGCATTATCTACAATATTCAGAAATAAATTTAGCTTTCTGCCTCCAGAACTGAAAAAACAGGGCAATCAAGATGCTTTAAAACACCCTTTAACTGACAGCTCTTAAACCCAGCATCAGAACAGAGGCATGTCCAGGCAGTGAGTGACAAGGTTACAAAACTTAGACTCCTCCATTTCATTTGTTCTAAAGTTTAACTCCATAGCCTTTGACTCACTAAGTAACTGTAAACATCCACTGCAGCTAGTTGGTCTTCTTGGAGTGAAGGTCTAGTGCTGTGTGAGCCTCAGCACTAGTAGTACCATGGGTAGAATCATAGAACACTCGGTTGGAAGGGACCTCAAGGATCATCTAGTCCAACCATTTGGGGCAAAGAAATACAGTTTAAATGAGCTGGCCCAGCACCCCGTCAAGCTGAGCCTTAAAACTGTCTAAAGTTGAGGAATCCACCACTTCCCTTGGAAGACTATTGCAAGGTCTAATTGCTCTCTCGATGAAAAATTTTTCTCTGGGGCCCAATAAGAATCTCCCCAGGAGCAACTTGTACCCATTACCCCTGGTCTTCTCCATGTGACTCCTTGTGAATAAGGAGTCACCATTTTCTTGGTAGCCACCCTTTATGTATTGCTACATTGTGATAAGGTCCCCCCTAAGCCTTCTTTTCTCAAGGCTGAACAAATCCAGTTCTCTCAGACTCTGTTCTATGGCAAGTCTTCCAGTCCTCTGATCATCTTCATGGCCCTTGTCTGGACCCTCTCCAGCCTGTCCGCATCTTTTTTGTATAGTGGGGACCAAAACTGAACGCAGTACTCAAGGTGTGGTCTGACCAGCCCTGAGTGGTATGATGACTTCTTGGTCAGTATCCTGTTTGCTTTATTTGCTGCTAGAGATAGAATACCCTAGTTGGATAGGGGGAATATATGAATAAACAGACCTTTGCAAGCAGTTCCCATCGGGAGTCTAGGAAATCATGCAACATGGTTACTTAAACATTTGGCTTATCTACGACAAAGAGATAGCATTCAGCTATAAAAAGACAGCAACAATTTGTGGGAACTTTATTCCATGATTTAATAGTCCTTGGGGCAGCATGAGTGAAGTTGTACACACACAAAAAAAAGAAAAGAGGCAAGTAAGCACTGGTCCTGGCAAGTGGCATCATCATTTGTTCTAATTAACTGAAGTAAATTACAGGAGTCAGACAAATTGTCTTTCTACAATCAGCCAAAAAAAAAATCAGTATCAAGGATTAGTCATAGCAAATGAAGGTGGCTGGACATTTCCTATTAGAAAACTCGCTTTTGAGTTAATTATTCCTTGCAATACCTGATCTGTCTGGACTGAAATTTTCCGTATGTGATATCTAATTTTGACTGATCCTTCCAGAAAATTTCATCAAGAAGAGTCCAACCATTTCCAAGAATTAAAATAGTGAAGAGGATGCTGCTTGGCCTTACTACTTTCCAAGACTTTTCATTTTCTTGCCCTTTGATTTGGAGGAGGGATTAGAAATTCAGCAGAAAGTGGAAGTTAGCAACAGGAACAAGACTTGCACCTCCCTGCAGAGTCTAGCCAAGCTAGGTCAAACTTCACAGCTCTCAGACACTCCACAGATGCTTTGGACAGTTTGATAGCTGCAATGCCCAGAGGTCCAGCCCTCCCTGAGGGCACTGTGCCCAGCTCTCTCACTAACATAACCCAGAGAACTGCTTACCATATAGGAGCTGTGGGAAACACTGATGAAGAGCTACTCTCAGCCATTGCGGACCTACCTGGGATAAGTAGAGAATTAGTACTTAATTGTACCTTTAGTGACACCCAAGCAATCTGAAGGAGGGATCAGTCCTGCTTTGAATAAGGAAGGGATGCAAATCAAAATAACAAGAAAGGAAAAGACTGGCTCTACATTCAGATCTAGGACTGAATCTTCAGATCTCCTAGAAAAGGAGGTTGTGGCAAGAGGAGCAAAAGTACCACGTAGAGGCAAGCACTCAGGCAATGGCCCAAGTCTATACTCTGTGGAGGCCCTGGCACATATCAGTGTCCACTCCAAGGTGGTTTTTATGGGGAGAAAGATCCCTGGGTGCAAGCCAGACAGAAACTTCACCGGAGTCCAAGAGGTGTTGTCTCAGTGTGATGAGAAAAGCCAGGACAAGGGAAGGAAAGAGGACTGGAAGGAAGTGCAGAATACGGCACATCATCAGACAGGAGAGAATACTGCTGTGAGAGGAAAAAAAAGACAAACCTTTCTTATAAAATCAAAGTTCTAATACATAAACATTAAACAGACAGTAAGGTAAAATTAACACATTAATTTTTATTAATTCTCTTGCTCTTCTAGCAGGTGTGCTGAATATTCCTGGCCCACAGCACCAAGCATTATTCAGCCACGGAACACAGGCATCAATAACTCTGTCGCCAGGATGCCTAAGGGAATTCTCTTCTAACCTGTTTAAGTTCCAATGAGCTTGGGAGGACCTGTCAGAGCAGACTCTGATGATCTGTTGTAACCATCTTTTCAGCCACCAGGGAAGAAATAAAACTGAACATTTTATTATCTGACTTGCCGTGGCTTTGAGCTGTTGGGGGTTTTTTTCATTTCTCATCTGAGAAATTCTATCTCCAAAAACTTTTTACTCACTTCCTTAGGTTGGGGCTTCAGAGGTTGACCTAACTGCGGTCAGATGAGCTCTGCAGAAATGACTGTCGGTTCATACATGATCGCTTCCCTGCTGGAGGTGAACAATTCTCCACCTGAAACAGGAGAATCGCTGGTTGGTTGTCTCCTTAAGCTGTCCTGTGCCAGCTGCTAGGTTCATTTAATATTTACTAGAA
>WEIS01074590.1:9550-25097 GCA_013389965.1 Todus mexicanus | reverse complement strand
GAGATGCAAATGCATACAAATAACTGGGGGATGGAAGTGGGCTGGGGAGATAATTTATTTGGCTTTCTTCATGTGTTCTATATTCATTCTGACAGAGTTAAAACAGAACTAAGCTGTAAAAACATTAAGCATCAAATATAATCATTCTGAAGTTATTTTAAGGGGCTAGGACATCCATAGCTATGTATTTCTTGGGTCTTGCATTTAAAGTGAAATTATCCAAAGAATTTATTTTGGCATCAGAGTTCCAGAATAAAAGTTTAAAACCTAAAGATTTGTGAAATAGACTCCAAGTCCTTGTTTCATTTTATTCTTGTACTAAATAGTACACCATCAATATCCAATGAACATCACATCAGTATCTGTGGACAAGCATTAAACAGCTGCAAAACATCATTTCAAATGCTTTCCATCAGTAACTTCAGGACATCGGCAACTCAAGAGGTAAAAATGCTTCCATTCCTATACTTTCATGGTGCTTATTATCAAGATTTAACTTCAGATTCAGTTTGGGTTTAAGTCTGTCCAGGAGAACAAAGCCTCCAGCTAGTTTTCCATCTGATCACTTTTCCTATGATGCTCAGCTCACAGACAGACCTCTACACGAACTCATAAACTCAGACAGGAATATTTTCTGGCTATTACTCGGTCACCCTTCAACTCTCCATCTCTCTCTGGGGAAAAACTCTTGTGAAGCATCATGGTAATAATTAGCAAAGAAAAATATAGTAAACATGTACAAGCGTCTGAGGAATGTCAGCACTGTCATATAAGCTCCTTTGGAAGATAACTCCTACTCCAGAATGGTATTAAGGAAAGCAGATGAAGACTCACAGTTATAAATAGATCAAAGATAAGGTTTATCTTAGTCTCTACAGACTTTCTTTTCAAATGATTTGCTACAAAACACATTTTCAATGATATATAGACAAACTAAAAGGAAATCATTACTCTTGAAAGCATAGACTCTGAAATAACCTAGAGGGACTCTGTTTGCTTAGGGCTTATTTTGTTCACTTAACTCCACAACTTACTTTTCCTTAATATACAATACAATAAGCAATATGATCATGTGCTTGCTCAAGCTGATGGAGCTATAGCTCTCAAGAAGCTTCTCAGTGTACAGTGAAAAGGCTTATTTTTAAAAAGAAAAATGTGGCTGCCTCTGCATACACACCTGAAGAAACATGTGAAAGTGCATATTTGTGCAGTGAATACTTTAAATGTGCACTGAGTATAAAACAAACTTGTGAAATTCTCCATGCCGCTTCCCAGAGCCCCACTTCATCCCTGTACATGCTGTGACTTTTCAGGTTATTTTTAGAGCATGAGGCAGCTTTTCAAAGACCTTTTAATTCTTGTTACTCGCCTTACAAGCATAAATCAAACCATGTTGGCCAACTCTTTCCCTAACAGAACTGCACCTTTAAATACCACTAATGCCAGATGGTCTCAGCATATAAAGCAGCATGAGACAACATATTAATGCTACTCAAACAAGCAACTTGTGCTAGCAGCAGACCAATGAAATCAGTCTCAGGCTGCTAATCCTCTCTGTCTCCATGGCAACATCTATTTCAGACAATTCTTCAATTTTCAAGTCAGATGAGCTTGTTGGCCCTTAAACTTCTCTATTCAGGGAGTCTTCCATTGTCAGGTACTTTTTCACTTTGCATTGACTGTTGTTATAATACAGAATTTATTTTTATCAGCTGTTCCACAGAGTATCAAGGAACAGATGCTCCTCTGCTTCTGTTTATTTATAGACTTTTCCATCAAAGATCTGTACTATAAGATTTCCACTAAAGATTCGTACTATTCATTTCCGCTATGGATTTGTACCCCTAACTATAACACATGGAAACCTTGCAAATATAGATGTCTGCTGTGACTCTACCTACCAACACTGGAAGAAAAGGAATCAATTATTACTGATTGAAAGGAAACTATTATTTGCACCGTCTTCATACTCCTCTGCTATCAAGATCGATTTTTAAACAAAACAAAAAAACCAAATGTGTGTCTGCAGCAGGTAAACAGGGAGAGAAACTCTTGACACCTCCTCTCCGTATGTCTGTTAGCATAGCTGAGACAGCACAAATATTGGGGCTATCTGCTGCTAGGAAAAATCTGGCAGGAAGCAGGTAGGAACCACAGCTTAAAGGTAAATCAAATACCAAACCACATGCTACCTACCAAGTATCTATATACTGGGTACATGGCATAGCCACACGTTAGCCTGCAGCATGGAAGATGAGAACCTAAGCATGTAGATGAGAACCTGAGGCACTGGGAGGGAATGTTCTTATCTGAAAAGAAGAAAAATACACTGCAGAGCCAGGAAAGAAACCAGACACCCTTTATCACAAAATCACTTTTCGTCTCTGTGAAACAATTTTCTACAATGAAAATGCTTAAAGTTTAAATATGTGATAGCCCAGCTCCCAACCACACATTTTTTTTCTTCTCTCCATCCCTCTATATACCAATGTCACCAAAAACAAATAAGACATTTCATTCAGAAAGGCATAGACTTTGATCACTCATTCCTGAAATGCAACTTATTACAGAATCAGTCATATTTAACCTTCTTTTTTAAGGGCACACACACAAGTTAGTTTGAACATCAGGATTCATAAACCTCCTGCTTATAACAAAGGTTATACAGCTGAGGTATACAGCTCCCACTGACCTCGGTTTGATTTCTGTAAATTCAGCACAAGTAGAAATTAAGGCACTGTCTAGTCTATATCAGATGAAGATTTCACATGGAGACTCAGCTTACCATAGCCGTAAAGCTCCCTTTGAAGTAATGATCTTTTACATGTGTAAAAAGAGTACATTTATATCTTAAGACTCACCCCAACTTTGTTTATAGATCTGGAACTGTGCTTTTGTGAAAGAAGCCAAAGTGCAGAGCCAGCCAAAACCACAAAATATTCAGCTTAGCATAGGAAAAAAAGGTTAATTTTGCATAATAAATATGCAAGGAATACACCATTCCTAACACTGGAGCCAGTAATGTGTAACTGAAGGACAGTCACACTGCAGGCTCCCTTTACTTCTGAGGGACAAAAAAATAAAAGGTTATTCAAATTACGTCTTGCAGCTAGAAATCTCAGGGGAAGAATATGCAGTGATTCACACACATTATTTAGTTCTCTCTAACACGATGGTGTAGGAAACACAACTACACAAGAAGTTTTGAAATGTCTCACTCTCCTTTTCCTTTCGTTGTATCTTTAAACTATTAGTTGCATTTCTCGTAGCAATGTACTGCATGGTTTCTTTTTTGTCTGGATAACTAGTATGACAAAGGTCTGGGTCATACTTTCTGGATACCAAAAATCGAGCAGATCATTAGACTGGTACACTAGCAAGGATGTCTTGGCCAAGAAAACAGCCCATTGCACCTTGGCCAGTCAGATGTCCCACCTCATCAAACAATTATTTCCACTCAGCTTTAAGGCAGACCCATACCTAAGGATATACCTTCTGTTCTCACTGTCAGCAGGCTCTGCAGCCAGAGGAGTAGCTTTCTTTGGTCATAAATCAGGCAGCTTGTGCCCCATGGTCATGAACATGACTATCTCAGTTTGCTCCATGGGACTTAATTTGTGAGTAAACAAGGTTGTCAGGTTACGCTCATAATTCAATATGAGCAACTACCAGGAAGCAGCTACTGGCTTATATAGTTATAAATGTCTTACTTCACAAAATGAGTTAATTAAAACCCAATATTTACTGCCTTCAAACTGCCAACCATGGGTTTATGATTCAAGATGCTCTCTTACCTAGCCATCGTAGCTACACAGACACATTTCTAATGTGTCTTTGTATGGGCCCAAACCTCACAGCCCTCTGATAATCACCCTGTACCCTGTTGCTTTCCCAGGAAGATGCCGCTGCTGATGACTAAGCTAGCACAGCATTAGCACATGGCAAGAAACCTCCACTCCAAAGGGAAGGGCACCATGGACCAAGACCACACTTCTTGTCTAGTGTCCTCATCCCCAACAGTGCCCCTTCAAGGAGTAAGCGAGGTCACAACTTCAGTGCCACAGGACAGCTATCACATCACAGCACATCACAGCACACACGGTTGTTTCTTCATAATATGGCAGAACTCTGATTTCAAAATCCCAAATCCCAGCAAGTCAAGCTGTTTTTCCCACCACTGTTGCTCTGCAGAGCTCCTAACTCACTCCTGATACAGCACCGACTTTCAATCTTAAACCTGAGATAACACATGCAGACCTACAGCAGCCAAAAGAGCTCAGATTCATGTCACATGGCAAATCAAACCTGCCCACTCTGTTACCATTTTACTGATAAGAATTAATTTTTTTCAACTTTTTAATTACAAAGACCCTTCGTGTCTTCATTTAGCCTCAGCATACCAGCAAGTAAGCTTCAAATGTTTGTAGTTACTATAAAGGACTGGTGTGCAGAAAGGCTCTTGCTTGTACATGCTCCTGTGCAGACCAAGGTCACTGCTAAATCCTGTGCACCATGTTGGGGTGCTCTCCTGCGGAGAGGAGCAGCCACGACAGGTGACTCTAAACTGAGTGATGAGGGATTCCATCTCATAGACGTCTTATTCAGTATAAACCTGAGGGATCACAAGGATCAACCTCTTTCTTTAATGGCCGGCATCTGAGGAGGACTCTGTCCTTTCTGCCTTCGATCCAAATCTGTGTGCTCCTGAATCCAGTTCCAGAACCCAGCTCCTAAATCCAGTTCCCATCTGCCACTGGGCCCAGTCTGCGACTTCCCCAGTGCCGGCTCCACATCACCAGTGCCATCAGGGGAGTTTGGTTTGATATTGGTTTTGCATATATTTGTACATTTTATTATTATTATTTTCATTAAATCCCGAACCCTTGACAACACCCTTTACTCCACTGCTGCATAACTCTACCCATCATTTTAATTAACTGACCCAGAAGCCTTAAAGTACACACTGCAGTTTTAGTTCTTCCTTAATTCCACAAAATTTTAAGAGAACCTACAGCTACAAACATTCTTTCCAGTTTAATTCCAAGCTCAGGGAAAAAAATGAATAAATGCAAGACTCTATAGTAATACATGTATGAGACTTTTGTTTAAAAATAAAATGTAGAATGAAAAAAGATGTCACATGATTTACTTTTGGGGTTTTTTTAGGAGGAACGTGAATAGGTGTGAAGAAAATATAAATACAATAAAGAACAATAATAAGGAACTTTAGATGATGACACATGATGGCTGAGATTCACCAGGTCTTAACCATATGTTCTTAAGTTAGGAGCCTGCCAGGTGTCAGCTCCTCTTACAGGCAGTAGAGAAAATAGGTGTTTTCAGAGAACACTGTAGCCCTACCACGAGGTCTACCTGCTAACCAGCAAAGGGAGATCGTAGCATCAATACAATGCACACAGCATGTAGGCTTCTCAATCACATACCACCTTTGAAAACAAAAATTAGGTGGAATGAACACAGAAGTAATTCTAAATTAGATTCAGTACTAAATTATTGGCTGAGCCTAGTAGCAACTCCATTGTTACAAACAAAAATGAGTGTTTATTCTCAAATCAGGAGATCAGGCCCAGCCAGCATGGATTTAGGAGGGGTAGGTCCTGCCTGACCAACCTGATCTCCTTTTATGACCAAGTGACTCGCCTGGTTGATGAGGGCAAGGTTGTGGATGTAATATTCCTTGACTTTAGTAAGGCCTTCCGCACTGTGTCCCATAGTAAACTCCTGGAGAAGCTCTCAGCTCGTGGCTTAGACAGGAACGTCCTGTGCTGGGTTAGGAACTAGTTGGATGGCCGAGCCCAGAGAGTTGTGGTGAATGGTACCACATCCAATTGGCGGCCAGTCACTAGTGGTGTCCCCCAGGGATCGGTGTTGGGCCCGATGCTGTTCAATATCTTTATTGACGATATGGATGTGGGAATTGAGTCCACCATTAGCAAGTTTGCAGATGACACCAAACTGGGAGCAAGTGTTGATCGTTTGGAAGCTAGGAAGGCCCTTCAGAGGGACCTTGACAGACTGGAGAGATGGGTAGATTCTAACAAGATGAAATTTAACAAGTCCAAGTGCCGGGTTCTTCACTTTGGTCTTAATAACCCCATGGAGAACTATAGGTTAGGAACTGAATGGCTGGAAAGTGGTCAGGCAGAGAGGGACTTGGGAGTGCTGGTAGATAGGAAACTTAATATGAGCCAGCAGTGTGCCCAGGTAGTCAAAAAGGCCAATGGCATCTTGGCCTGTATTAAGAATGGTGTTGCCAGTAGGACTAGGGAAGTTCTTCTTCCCTTGTACTCGGCATTGGTGAGGCCGCACCTTGAGTACTGTGTCCAGTTCTGGGCCCCTCAGTTTAAGAAAGATGTTGAATTGCTCGAACGTGTCCAGAGAAGGGCAACAAGGATGGTGAAGGGGCTGGAGCACAAGCCCTATGAGGAGAGACTGAGGGAGCTGGGGTTGTTCAGCCTGGAGAAGAGGAGGCTCAGGGGAGACCTCATTGCCCTCTACAACTACCTTAAGGGATGTTGTAGCCAGGTGGGGGCTGGTCTCTTCTCTCAGACTACCAATGACAGGACAAGAGGACACAGTCTTAAGCTGCGTCAGGGAAGGTCTAGGCTAGATATTAGGAAGAACTTTTTTACAGAGAGAGTGATTCCCCATTGGAATAGGCTACCCAGGGAGGTGGTGGAGTCACCATCATTAGAGGTGTTCAAGAAGAGGTTGGATGATGTACTCAGGGACAAGATTTAGATTTAGATTTAGATTATGAGATAATATTGGGTAATAGGTTGGTGATAGTCTAGGTAGTAGGTTACAGGTTGGACTTGATGAGCTCTATGGTCTTTTCCAACCTTGTTAATTCTGTGATTCTGTGAATTCTGTGATTCTGTGAAATAGGAAGACCTGTCTTGCACTTTTCACCCTCTGTGTAATTTAAAGGGTTGAGACATTGATCCCTAAACTATAGAAAAATTAAGTTTCTCCTGAGTAAAGTACATTAAGAATTAATATAATAACATGGTCACTTTTTTATAAATCACACAGTAACAATTTACTGCCTTTAACAAAATGTCTCACAGAATCTTAGGAAATCCCTGTGCTTTATGACTTCTCACTAATTTTCTGAACTTTGCATTAATGTCACTGCAATAAAACATCCCTTTAATCCCAACCAACAATGAAATAGGCTCACCTGCTATTTTCATTGGAAACTTAACGCATTCTGCAGATGTAGGAGGTGATGACAACTCTTCTCTTTAAAATAAATTAGAGTAATTAGCTCTTTCAAAAGGAACTGGATTGTCAAAACCAACCTGGGTCAGATCAGCAAGCTCTGAATGCTCTGCATAGTCAGACTAATTTTAAGACTGAAAAAATAAAGCAAGTGCCTTCTCTGGAGTAATGTTTATTCTTAATGATTACAGCCTGTTTACTACAGCTTGTTCACCCTTTGTGTTATTCCAGCAAATAAAAGGGTAACTCCTGAGATGCAGTAGTCAGGATCTATAGTATTTTCACAGGTAGCAACCAGCCTCTCAACCTTTTTTCAAGTGATCTAACAAAAAGGGAAGTCTTCAAATACCTCTGCCAATGAAGCAAGTTGGAGTAAGGATAAATTATACTCCTGTAATATTTTTATATATTATAATATTTATATAATAGAATGGACTAGACTAGAATAGAATATATATAGTATAAAATACTTTTATATAATACTTATACTAAGTATTGTAGCTCTAGGAAACACTGCAGAGCCTGTCTAGCACTGCTGCCCAAACACACTGTGAATTTCCACTGACTTCAATGGGAACATGAATGGCATTAATAACTAGCTGCAAACGTGAGCTATAAAAATGCCTACCTCCCCTTGATTTTCGTCATAGTTTTGTGACCACATTTTTCTCTTAGTATTCTACACCACTGGCTTTAGCTGAACATTAAAACTGAGACAGGAAGATAGGATAAATTAAGAAATATTAAGAAAATACTATTTAAGAAAGAAAATATCAAGGAATAAATATCTGTTTTCAAAAAGCTGCATGTTACTAAGTAGGTTATAAAAAAATATGAAGTTATTCAAGGCTCTTCAAAATAAAACAGAAGCATTTCAACAACTTGCTCAGCACATAGAGCCAGCCATCTTATTGCCAGCAAAACCCAGCCTCTCTGAGACCTGCGCAACATACACAATCTCTGAAGTACACCAGGCATCCTATTCAGCATTAAAATCATGCTGTCATAGACTACCCCAGGCCAAATCCTGGTTGAGACTCCAGGGGGGCTACCCTAGGTGGCATTAAAACCCATAAGGGATTTTGCTGGAAAGTTAATTACAACTTCTCAGTCTCCTGCAGAATGAGTGAGGTACAACCAGGCCCAGATTCGCACTCCCAGAAGGCGAGCTGGTAGCACATCCCCTGTGGTGCTTGATGAGAAAGCCAGAACATCCTCAACAGGCTTTGAAAGAAAATCTGTTCCCTGATGCACAAAAGAAAGAAAAAAGTTCAAATGCAGAAGGCTACATGAATAATAGGTTCAACCACATTTTATTTTATACATCCCTGTAGAGACACCAGCAGCTGAGCTGCTCATGCTCTTGGTTTGATGCTGTACGTGCTTTTGTCACCCTGCTGCCCGAAAAGCAGCTCACCTTTAAAGAGGATTGCAAAGGTAAACCATGAGAGAAGGAGAGAAGCTGAACCACAGCTGACAGAAAAATGTGACAGGACAACATGGTCAGCACAGCACCTCCTGTATTCCTGATACAAAGTGTTTTCTTTATATCCACCTAATTACAGTCGCTACCTTTATGCAATGCAGCTGGATGAATATGAACTCAGTGCACTCGCATCTACCAGTCCCATTTACCCTTTAACACCCCCCCCCTCATCAAGGGAATGCTAAATGAGTAGTCATTGATAAAAACTGTCATTTGCTTAAATCTCAAGCATGTAAAAATCAGGCTTGCTCTCTAATAACTAGATTTACTAACAAGCTCTTGCCATACACAATTTGTATTAATGCTCTGCAAAACTGGGTAATGTTAATATG
Organism: Todus mexicanus; assembly: GCA_013389965.1. Taxonomy (NCBI): domain Eukaryota; kingdom Metazoa; phylum Chordata; class Aves; order Coraciiformes; family Todidae; genus Todus; species Todus mexicanus. The sequence continues at coordinate 16,034 of WEIS01074590.1, read as the reverse complement.
GCCCATCAATGAGCTCACCATTTTTACTTGCAAGTTCTGAGTGTAAGGTAAAGAAGCTTTAGAAAATCAAGCACAATTAATTGTAAGTGATAAAATTAGTATGGCTGCATCTGATGACATCTGTTCATCAGGTCTCCCTGCTCCTGGGCTACTGTGCTAAGGCAGCACAGCAGATTCCTGCCCACGCTGGGATGAAATCACGGCAGCCTCCTACACTTCTTGCTGCTGTTGTCTCCCTTTTTCAAAGAGCAGCACTTGCTCACAGTTCTCTAGAATGGTTGAAGAGTCACTTAAATTACAATCATTTCAAAAATATTAAAAATGGATTTTCTGCAATGTGCAATACAAGCATTATGAGCAACTATTTTTTCGCTGTGAATTTGTCCACTTTACTAATCACAATTTCCTATCACAGAAAGTGGCACAGCTCGCATGGCTGGTGTCACAGCTGAATGAGGGAGCACTTCAATGACAGAAAAAACCCTAGGTATGGTTTCTGTATTAGCAGACAGATCTTGTATTTCCCCATTCATTAATATATAACAGAGGGATGATTTTCACTTCACTCTTTAATTATGTTTTTGCAGGAGGGAATGAGAAACTGACAGCCTAATGCTGGGTGACTTTGGGGTGGTACAGGAGCTGCGATGTGGGAAGTTAAGCAGCTTATTTAGGCTCAGTGCCAGCACTGACCCACCCAACCCACTTGTCACCATTCCAAGTGGGGTCTTTGGTAAACTGGTGGGTCCAAGGATTAATGTAGCTGAGTCACGCCTCATAGAATTAAACTGAAGTTGCACCTGTGGAGTCCTGCAAGTGCTCCAAGTCACAGTCGTGCTGGTCACTTCATGCACGGCGTGTTCCTGCCTCACCACCCCACAACGTTTTGTTGTTGCTCAAAACTGAAAAGTACAAAGTATGTAATTTCCTAGAAGGTTAGATGTGTCATTCAACTACAAATCAACCGTTTCCTTCTATTAGAAATAATTTTAAAGATGCTTGTGGGGAGAAGGCTGAACAACGAAATCATTACCACTGAAACACACGTGTAAATTACGTGTTGCTTTGGAAAAACATGAGATGTTTTGTTTCCAAAAATGCCATTATATTTTCAGGATCTGTTTCCATTTCTCTAGCACAAACAATTTGATGAAAATGACACAAATTTCCAGATAATTTTGTTGACACAAAATCTGTATTTTCATTCATCCTCTCCCCTTTCCATTTAATGCACAAGTAATTTTCAGAGCCTGCATCTGTAATACACATAACAAGTCAATTAATGAGCCTTACTTTAAGGATTTCTTCACAAAACTAAACACTGAAAAATAACCACTATCAAATCTTAGTAGCTTATAAAAAACAAACAAACAAACAAAAAAGTAGGAGTTTAGAGAGCTTTTTATCTGCGATTTTATCATGTCAACAGCAGAAAAAAAAATAACCTAGGAATCTTAGAAGTGCCAGAATGTTTCATTTGGATGTTCAAAGTGAAGCAGTAATGGAGGGGACTGATCTTGCATCACCAAAATGAAGGGTACAAACGAGTCCGACGTGGCTGCATACCTAAACAAGTGGCTGAACACTAATGGTGGAGGAACTGCTTTTGGTATTAATCAATTCTAAATATATTTCCTTGCTATAAAAGAATACAAACTTGTGCTCAAAATGAGCTTTGTTATGGTAATAAAAAAAAGCCTCAAGAGATCAGCTCCCATTGGGTATTTGTTCAATAGAATGTCAGGTATCCAAAGCAAGAGGCTGTTTCATCTCTCAGGAGTAGTCAGCATTCTTGCACCTGAATTAAGGCAAAATATTGTTTAGTTTGTCCCAGAAATAATCTGTGCTCTACTATAAACTGTCCTTTGTTTTCCCTTGGTGCATCATCAACTTCCTATAACCTCTTTCCCCTTGCTTTATCTGACCTTGCTGTCCAGCATCTTCTGTCAACTTTGCCAATTTTTTGGCAAGCACAAGGACAATGTTGTATTTTCTCACATAATCAAAGCTACTCCAAAATGTTTTGATCACTTCCAGTCTAGGTTCGCACAACACCTTCTACACCTAACTACTGATACAGTCTCACTGAAGACTTTCCTTGCCTTGACCACCCAGTCCTCAAAGTGAAGTTATCTGCATGGAACAGCTGCCGCAGTATAAAACTGTTAAAGTTAAAATATTATTATTTCCAGATTTTGCTGCTTCTTATTCAAGCGCTTCTTTTCCATCAGCGTCTACAAGCTCTTATCTCCCATACGGGTGCAATATCAGCCTAAAGAAATTGCTGCCATAAAAAACCAAAATTGCAAAATATTAGACTAGGATTTGTTTCACATTAACCACAAGGGAAGCACAGGTAGTGTGGTGCTCAAGTTTGCAGTGAAAGCAGCACGTTCTCCAAGTATTTAATGTAGGATCAGAAACTTTAGGCAGCCTCATGCTTCTGGCATTTAGCATATCCCTGGGAACTGCTCAGTGAAGGCTCAGTTTGCATCTTACAAGTGACTAATCTGAGTTCCCAAGGTTTGTCAAGACATTTTGTATGCTTATGCAAGAAACAAGACTGTCTCTTAGAGAGCCATTCTGGTTTCCAATGCAGTACCAGGACTTAGAAAAAAAAAATCCTCATAATATATTTTTACCCTAGCAAAAGATGAGGCCTTAACAATTCATTCCAATTGCTTTGTTCACTAGGGACTTGTTCCAGTTGCTTTGGAAGTCTAAAGCACATTTCTAAAATTTTCCTATTTCTCTCGCGCAATTTTTTTTTTTCAAATACTGCACATAGATTACAAATTCATTTTCAGAAAGAGCTGATATTCTAAAATTGAAGTTGATTTTTAAGTTTGCATATGACCAAATGCACTCACACGACGCTGCACAGCCATGCAGTATGCATGACTGTAACGTATCCATGTATGTGCTGTATTTGGTTTACTCAGTATAAACCCTCTTTACTCAGTACAAAGAGTCTTTATTGATGCTCTTCTGGCACTTTCCTGATTTATTTTGTCATCAGCTTGCTCACTAAGAGAACAGAAACAAATTTTGTTTTCGCAGCAGCTCACTAGATAATTCAGGTACTATCCCTGCATACTCAACAGGCTTCTAGAAGCCTGAGCTCTCTACAGATGGCAAACCTATAGGCCACAGCATGTATTTAAAAATAAACCCCATGACACTCAGGATATCTATCAGGAACAGATTATGTTCAGGAATAACAACGTTTTAGCCTCTTGTGAAAAACAAAAAACAACAACAACAAAAAAAACAACACAGCAAAACTATGTATATGTGTCTGTGAATCTCTCTATCATTTTTTAATAATAGACGATAATAAATCAGGTCCTGATCCTGCAAGCTTGAATCACACAAAATATCCTTATTCCTGCTGTTGCCCTGGGAATCAAGCGTGGATGCTCAGAGGGAGTGAAGATCCTCCCTCAGGTACAAGCTGCAGAGTCAGCCTCTTATTTCCTGCCAAGGTTGGGACAAGGCTCCACTTCTTTTACCGCACAGCTTAAAAAAGCACACAGAGAAAATAAAGAGTGCCATCTTTTACCACAGGGTAGAAGAAACGGGATCTCATTAAGAAGAAAACATCTCTAACATAAACATTAGCATAATATGTAGGTGCTTAAGCTCTGAAACAAAGAGGCTGGGATGTTAGCAGTGCCTTTACAATTATTGCAAAGGATCACAAGCATAACTAGGCATGGGGCCTGGTTCATTGCCCTTCCTAAAAAGATCCAGAGTTTCTCTCATGTGTCACTGCAGATAGCAAAAGCTGCAGTAGCTTTCCACTTTTTGAGAAATGCTCAGTACCTTGCAGAATAAAAATGAAGATTGAACTAAAAGAATGAATTTGCTCCATTTCAAACACTGGTTAGTCTTCTGCTAAAACCAGCATTTTCAGCATCCACCACTAAAGATTGCCAGGATTCATCACATTCCCTGACATGTGATTTGGACGTTACAATATGTGGCATTTTCCTCTATAGGGGTCCCTTTGTAAGGCACAGAGCATGTTCTAGGAAATGCTTGACATTCACTGTAGCTTTATATGTGGATGCAATCCATAGGAAATTGTATTTTCTGCAGTTTGTTATCACTCATTGATATATCACTGGATTCTCTTTTACTTGGGCTCAATGACAAAGGCTTTCCTACGTCACTGACACCGTCAGCGTCTCTAGGAAGAGATATGGCCCCATCTCAGACTGCACAGAATGCTCTTTTCGTCCCTGTTTCAGCTGGCTTGATAGAAGTGCCAAATAAACGAGCTGTAATGACTGTCCCCTGACAGTAACACAAAGTCACAACAATAATTCTTGCATGCAAATTGCATAGTGGCAATAGATTAATTCTTAGCTTAAGAATCACCCCTCATATCAAGATGGCAACATACCACAAAGAAATTTTTCAAATTTCACTGCAATTCCTACATTTTTCATTTCAAGACAGTGCTTTGCTACCCTGCCTTCTTCTTCTGTATTCCTTATGCCTGATATTCTATGATCTCATAAGTTTTATCACTAGCCCTAATGCAGCCAGTAAAAATATAACTTCCTTGAGAATGAAACGCAAGGTTATACTCAGGCCGTAAAGTGCAACATAAAGCACTAACTGTATAGACCAAATCCCCAGAGACCCAGAGAAGCCACATCTCCATCTGAAAATCACAGATGTCCAGACCCGGTCTGTAACCTACCGAGGGAAATGTGAAGACAGGACTCCGGCCAGCTTATGCTTGGGCCTCAGGTACTACCGAGTAGTTTTCAAGATTAAGCCTTTTCACATACAGACATAAACGATGCTATCAATTTTAAAATCGTCAACAATGATAAATGCACACTTGTAGGCGGAAGACAAACGCACACAGCATCAGTCGCATCCCTTTTTACAAGACTTGTCTCAAACCCCAGGTCCCTATAACCATGTATCCTGAGACATCTGTGGAAACGCCTGTAGCACGCAGCGCTACCGCGGTTTCCGCAGCAGCCTGGCCGTGTTACACAGCTCACACAGGCACATTCATACCTAATGCTTTTTTTTTTCCCCGACAGTTCTGTTCGTGCCAGAGAACGGCGAGGCCACCGCCTTCCCTCTCAGCACATCTGCCCCAGGTGCCTGCCCGCAGCGCAGATGGGAGCGCGCCCATTCCCGACCGCTGCCGCATCTTCTGCCATCTCCCAGGGAGGGAATGAAGCGCGTTCCTCTCTTTGCTAGGGCGCTAAATCCCACGGTGGAGACATGAAGACGCTTTGCGCGGGGTGCGGGCGATCGCTGACAGCCGGTGCCGCTACCGGAGCCAATGTTTTAGGGGCAGCGTCTGCCCGCTGCAGCCAGACCCGGGCCCGCTGCAGCAGCCCCGGGCAGCAGCNGCGGAGGGCGCGATGTGTGCGCGGCGCCGCCGCCCCGGAGCCGCGGCGTGAGGGCGAAAGCCACGGAGGCTGTTTTCGTCAGCCAGGTGCCAAAAAAACCCCAACCCCAAACCAACGACGCTGGAAGAATCCGAGGGCGCATTTTCTGCCTTGGTTCTTTATTTCGTTTGGTGCAATACTTTTATCCTGCACGGCATTCATAGGGTGAGAGGATCGTTCANTCTCAAACCCCAGGTCCCTATAACCATGTATCCTGAGACATCTGTGGAAACGCCTGTAGCACGCAGCGCTACCGCGGTTTCCGCAGCAGCCTGGCCGTGTTACACAGCTCACACAGGCACATTCATACCTAATGCTTTTTTTTTTCCCCGACAGTTCTGTTCGTGCCAGAGAACGGCGAGGCCACCGCCTTCCCTCTCAGCACATCTGCCCCAGGTGCCTGCCCGCAGCGCAGATGGGAGCGCGCCCATTCCCGACCGCTGCCGCATCTTCTGCCATCTCCCAGGGAGGGAATGAAGCGCGTTCCTCTCTTTGCTAGGGCGCTAAATCCCACGGTGGAGACATGAAGACGCTTTGCGCGGGGTGCGGGCGATCGCTGACAGCCGGTGCCGCTACCGGAGCCAATGTTTTAGGGGCAGCGTCTGCCCGCTGCAGCCAGACCCGGGCCCGCTGCAGCAGCCCCGGGCAGCAGCCCCGCTCCGCCCAGACCCGTGGCCAGGTGCGGGCACCGCCGGGAGCCGCCCGCCGCCCTCCTTACCGGGCTCATGCTCGCCGGGGTGGTCGGAGACCTCGATGACCAGGAGCTCTCGGCCCTCTGCGCTGCGCCCCACGGTGTAGATCCTGCTGATGGCGGGGCACTGCAGCCACACGGCCACCAGCGCCTCCCGCAGCTCGGCGTAGCGGTGGTACTCGAAGGAGATGCCCTCCTCGGCACTCAGCCGCCGCCGCCGGCTGGCACCGGCCGCTCCCGCCGCCGGCTCCGCCGCCCGGCAGGCAGCGAGCAGCCCGCAGAGCGCCAGCAGCACCCGCAGCGCCATCCCGCACCCACACCCGCCGCCTGCGGTCGCGCAGCCCCGCCGGCACCGAGGGAGACAGAGAGA
>WEIS01074589.1:0-10762 GCA_013389965.1 Todus mexicanus | reverse complement strand
GCTTGGGGAGGGGGTTGCGAGCAAAGCCCCTCGAAGGGCAGGGAGGGGGAGGCGGCTCAGGGGGTGCGGGGAGGGTTTATTTGGAGGGGGGTTTGGGGGGTTACCTGGCACCTCCGTGTCGGAGGATTCACTGGCTGAGTTGTCGATCGGGTCTCTGGGTTCCGAGGATCTTTGCAAATGGAAGCTGGAAGCCATGTCATGGGAGGGTTGGGGTCTCAAGCTCTCGGGCAGTCTCTCCAAATTCATTCCACCTTTAAAGGAATCCATGGCAGGGGCGCCGGGCTGCCTGGGGGAGTTTGCAGGTGTTTATTCCACACAGAAAGGAACAAGGAGCGCTTCTCTCTTTCTTTCTTTCTCTCCTTTTTTTTTTCTTTCTCTTTCTTTCTTTTTTTCTTTCTTTCTTTTCTCTTTCTTTCTCTTTCTTTTCTTTCTTTCTTTTCCTTTCTTTCTTTCTCTCTTTCTTTCTCTTTCTTTTCTTTCTTTCTTTTCCTTTCTTTCTTTCTCTCTTTCTTTCTTTCTTTCTCTCTTTCTTTCTTGTTTCCTTTCTTTTTTCCTTTCTTTTTTCTCCTTTCNTCTCTCTTTCTTTCTTGTTTCCTTTCTTTTTTCCTTTCTTTTTTCTCCTTTCTTTTTTTTCCTTTCTTTCTTTTTCTCCCTTTCTTTTCTTCTCTTTCTTTTTTTCCTTTCTGTCTTTTTTTTTTTTTAAAAGGAAAAAAAAAATAAAAATCAAGCGCCCAACCCCAAAGCAAATCCACTTCTTGCTAACAGTATTATTTGCAGGGGGTGGGCAGGAGTGGTGCGGGCAGTGCCGGTTCTCTCAGCTCGGCAGCCCGGCCGCATAGGCAGGGCAGTGCTCCCGAGCCCTGCTAGAGAAACGCGCCTTGCGACTTGGACAGTTTAAAGCTAAAGAGATTAAAGTGACCTGCCCTACAACAAATGCCTGGAGTTAAACGCGGCTCCTCCCCCTCAAGGTTCAAACCTCCCCGGCTCGCTAAGGCATCGCTCCATCTAGCGCCGGACCTGCCTCCGCGCTCCCCTCCTTGGGCGCGCATCTTGCGCGGCCGCGGCCAGAGCCGCCGAGCCCTGCCCGGCCCCTGCCCGGCCCCCACCGCCCGAGCAGGGGCTCCTCCGGGGGGGCCCCTCCCCCTTCTTTCTCCTCCCCCTCCAAAAAAAACCCCTCGATGAGGTATTAAAAATATTCCAGAAACGAATGGAGAGGTGGAAAATCACTCCCAGCCCCCTGCCAGCCCCCCTCCTCCGGACCGCGCAGCTTTCGCCCCCGCGCAGCAGGGTCAGCTCCGCAGGTACCCCGTACGACAGCCCTCCCGGCCCGCGGAACCTCCGCCCCTCCGTCCCCTGCAGCAAACGCGCAACCTGCGCACCCCTCAGCACCCCTGGACACCCTTCAGCATCCCCTGCGCACCCCTCAGCATCTCTGCGCAGCCCTCAGCATCCTTTGCGCACCCCTCAACACCCCTGGACACCCTTCAGCCATCCCCTGCGCACCCCTCAGCACCCCTCAACACCCCTGCGCAGCCCTCAGCATCTCCTGCGCACCCCTGAGCATCCCTGCTCACCCCTGCGCGGAGGCTGCGAGTTTCAGCCCCCCGGGTCCGCAGCCCCCCGAGCCGGAGGGCTTTCCTTGCTGCCTCAATTCTTGGCAGCCCTTTTCCCCTTTTCCCAACCTGTCCTTGTTGGTTTCTGCCCTCGGCGTTGGTCCCCAGGCGGCTGGGAGCGGAGGGAGCGCAGCTTGGGGCCCGCTCCCATCACCGCAGCTCCCAGCACAGGATTAATAACGAATCGTTTTCCTCCCGCAGCCGAATTCCCTCCCCGTGCCCCTCCGGACGGGGTTAGGGCGGCTCTGCCAGCCCAGGGGCTGCGGTGAAGGGCAGGAGACAACGAACCCCCCCCCAAATCCATCTACTTCCCCGGGTCCCGCTGCCCGGTGCTGCCCGCCCAGGGCCTCCAGCCCTCCCGGGGAACACCTCGGGGCTTGGGGAGGTAGAAACACCCCCCCATGAGATGCCCTCAGGCTCAGGGGGAAGGTGGGGACTGGCAGAGCAGGGTGGGCTCTGCACCCTGGGCAAGGGGAGCAGCCCCTGCCCTGCCTGGGGGAAACACCCTCTCCCTTCTGATTTTCTCTCCTCACTTTAACCGCTCCATCCTGACACTCGTATTTTGCTTTAACTGCTCCATCCCGACGCTCTTATTTTCCTTGCAAATCAAGTAAAGATGTGGGAGAGAACTTTTGAACCGCTTTCTGGAAAAGCGGAGGGAGGGAAGGAACGTTCCGAGCGCTCAGGGCTTGATTTGCCCCAGCCCCGGGGTGATGCTGCTGCCCCCCAGCCAGGGGACAGCAGGAGAGGAGAGCCCAAAGTTCCCGACCCCTGCACCTTCTGAGCAGAGGCTGGACTCGATCATCTCAGAGGGTTTTTCCAGCCTTAATTATTCTATGATTCTGTGATTCTCTAATTCTCTGATTCTGTGATTCTTTAATTATGTGATTCTGTGATTCTCTAATTCTCTGATTCTCTGATTCTGTGATTCTCTGATTCTTTAATTCTGTGATTCTCTGATTAACTGATTCTCTAATTCTGTGATTCTGTGATTCTCTGATTCCGTGATTCTCTAATTCTCTGATTCTCCAATTATCTGATTCTCTGATTCTCTAATTCTGTGATTCTTTGATTCTGCGATTCTCTGATCCTGTGCTTTTGCATCCTAGGGGGATGTACAGGTGGGTGCTGTCAGGGTCTCTAGTTGGCTAGCTCTTTATTATTATTATTATTATTATTATTATTGTTCCTTTTTCAATCTTTCCTAGTGCCGCCTTGCTGTCCGTCTGTCCGGCCGCCTCTCCCCTGCTTGAGCTTGGCTCAGGAGCCGGGGCTTTGGGGCAGCCGAGGTGAGGCAGGCTCAGGCTCAGAGGCTGCTAAAGGTGAACGTGCTTTAAATGCAAGGATTTCCCGGGGCCTCTGCGCTCCCCGGGGCTCGGCTGGGGCAGGACGGCACGGGGGGGACGGACACCTCCTCCCGGGGCAGCTGCAAGGGGTGGCGATGGCCTCGCTCCCGAGGGGGAGGAAGGGGAGCGGATCGCAGCGTCACATCTCTCGCCGTCCCTTTTTTTCTCCTTTATTTCCACGGGCAGGGAGCGGCGGTAGCCGCGGGCCAGGTCTCCGGGAGCTCCATCCCACAGCCCACTGCTCCTCTCGGGCTCTTTTTAGAGCCCTACCTCCAAAACAGTGGCGGTTTTTTTTTTTTCTTTTCTTCCTTATTCCTATAATTTTATATTTATTTAATTATTATTATTATTTTAAAATACTCTTAATTTAAATTTTTTGTTCTACTCATGAAGTCTATTTATTCATTTATTTAATTAAAAAATAAATCGTTTTAGGCTCACGCATTTCCCACACACCTGAGCACGGCTCCGCAGTCTCAGGCGGGTGGATATATATGTGTGGATATTTATATGTGTATATATATATATATTTATATGTATGTGTGTATATATGTGCGGATATGGATATATATATGTATATGTATAGATATATGGATCTGTGGATATATATGTGGAGATATAGATATGTGGATATGGATATAGACATGTAGAGAGATAGATATGGATATGGATATATATATGTGTGGAGATATATATCTGGATATGGATATGTGGATATATACGTGGATATATATGTGGAGATGGAGATATATATATGGATATATATATCTGGATATGGATATGTGGATATATATGTGAATATGTGGAGATATATATATGGATATGTGGATATGGAGATATATGTGTGGATATGGATATATATACAGGGAGATATGTGTGGATATGTATACATGTGAATATGTGGATATATAAGTGGATATATATGTGGATATGGAGATACATATATGTGGAGATAAATATGTCGAGATATATATGCGTGTATATAATATATATATATGTTTTCTGTCTGTCTCATATGCATCTTACATGGATTCCAGGGCACCCTCTGTCCCTGCGCTTCGGGGAGCAGCCTCACTCCTACTGCACAGCCCCAAACCCGCACCCACGGGACGCTCACTCCTAGATTTGCTTTTTCTCCTCTCTCCTCCCCTTGTCGGGTTTGGAGCTGCTGGGGAAAACTCTGTGCTGACAACCCCCCTCCAGCAGCTACGTCACGGATCCATCCATGTGACGTCACGCTTTGCTTCCATGACGTCACACCTCACCTTTCAGCCAACCCAGGAGCCAAGGGGAGCCCTGAAGCCTCGCTCGGAACCGGCTGCTCTTCCCACGGGCAGGACGGTGGCCCCGGGACTTGGGGTCCCCCTTTCCCCGAGACCTCCCCGGGGTCTCTGGGGGCCAAGAGAAGCCGGGGGGATGGAGGAGAGGCCACAGCAGACAAGAGCAGCTCAGCCCTGGGGGCCCCGTCGGGACTCCCCTGGGGAGCCGCGACCTGCGTGGGTGTGGGAAGGGCCGGGGAGAGGCGGACGGAGGGTTGGGTTGGGCGGTTGGGAGTCGAGCGAGGCCCTTGGAGCCCCAGCTGGGCTGTGGTTGGTGGATGAGGGTCGTGACAAGGGTTTTGTGTGGGTAAGCTCAGTGTGGGCCTGGGTGCTCCGCTCCCGCGCAGCCACCGCACCCCAAGGATCCCCCCGGCCTTGGGGGGCTGCATCAAAAGCTGGAAGCCCACAAATAAAACGCTCCACTTCCTCCTGCTATAAATAACCCAAGAACGAGGGACGGCACTTAGAAATAAATCAGCACTGGCCACGCTGGTGACAACCCCATGAAGAAGAGGATGAGACTTGCCTGAAGGAGAGCGGGGCTCCCACTGCCCCCCGAGATGGGAGGACAGGGCTGTGCCACCCCCTGGGTGCCAGGGAGGGGTCCCTGTGTCCCCATCCCTGACGGGCTGCGGTGGTTTGTAGCCGACGCAAACCCACCTGGGCCCGTAGATCAGGTGGTGAAGTTCAGCCTCTGCCAGTTTTTCCACTTCAGATTTATTAGCGTTGTATAGATGCGGATTCAGGCCATAAATTATTGGGAACTGCTACAAAAACGAAGGCATCTCCTCCAGAGCGCACCTCTGGCTGAGAGGAGAGGGGAAAACCCCTGAAAAAATATAGCTGCAGCGAGGCAAGAGAGGAGGGAGAGGCTCCTCAAACCAACCAAGCCCAGCACAGCCGAAGCCAAGCTCAGCCAACCCAACCCAACTCAACCAGGACAAGCCAAGCCCAACCAGGACCAACCAAACCCAACCGAGCCAAAGGAACTCGCAACCAACACAACCATATCGTGCCAAAACCAAATGAAACCGCAACCAAACCGAGCCAAGCCAAACCCAAACAACAGCAACTTCAGCCAAACCGAGCCCAAGCCAAGCCAAGTTGGCCAACCTCTAACTGGTGCCCCCTCTGTGGAGCCCAGCAGCCGGGAGCTGCTGTAGAAAAACAACTTTTAATTACAGAAAACCTCCTAAAAGTCATCAAGGGGCATGGCCAGGGTGGTGAGAGCAGCTGGAAGGGCGCGACGCCCCACGACAACGCTCAGGGGTATTTCCAAAGCTTGAATTTTCAAAGCTTTCCTCCCTGAAGATGCCCCCGCATGGTTGCGTGGGTGGGTTTTTGGTCTCCGACTCCTGCCCTGGGCCTTTGCTGGTGCGTGGCTCCCACCCAAGGGATGCTCACGGGGTTTGGGAAGAAGCAGAGGCCGGAGATGGGCGCAGAGACGTGCGCAGGGCTGCGCGGTGCCCCGCCAAGCGCGGCTGGCACTGGGGGAGCAGTGGTTGTTGCTGCAGTATCCCAGAGAGGGTGGCGATATCTGTCGGGGCAGCACCCAAGGGGTGTCCTGCTCCAAACCAGCATCACTCTGGGCACAGGGAGGAGAGCTGAGCGCGTGTCCCCACGCAAGGCAAAGCTCAGCTCCCATCCCAACCCCTGCTCGAAGGGAAAATGGAGCAAACCCCAAGAGCACAAAACGAGCCCCGGCACCTTCCGACCTCCCTCTGGAGCCAGGGTAGTGTCCCCCCAAGGCCGGGCTGGGGGAAGCAGAGAGGGGGAAGAAGCCGAGCCCGGAGAGAGTGTTAAATCGCTCAGGAGAGGGAAGGTGGAAAATTACGCTGGCTCCCAGCCGGGCTGTCCTGCTCTGCTCCGCCAGGAGAGCAATTTTCCTAAGAAAACGAAATCAGCCCCTTTTGGATCCGCAGCTTTCGGCCCTTCTCGGATGGGCCAAACCTCCTCCTTCCGCGGGCGCGCAAGGGCCGCGGCTGCTCCGCGGGGAGGGTTTGGCGGCGGCTCCGTCTCCTCGGCTCTCCCCACCGCTAAAAGCCGAGGTGGGAAAGGGAATTTTCTCCGAGACACCTCCCGGGGCACCTGAGGCACACCCCGGGTTGCGGCTCGTCCTGCTCCCTCTTCCCCGGCACCCCCAAACCTCGCCCCGGGCGCCGGGGGCCGAGCGGCAGCGCTTGGAAAAAATTGGGGATGAAAAAGTTGAAGGCTTAATGTTTTCTGACAGATACAAATGATACCCCAAGGCTTTCTTGAAATGCAGCGACTGACGGCTGGAGAAACGGTTTTTCTTTCCCAGTCAGGTTTCTGCAGCTGGAAGCAGATGGGGTGGGTTGGTTGGGGGTTTTTTGGGGTGTGTGTGTTCCCCTCGGCTCTACCGTCACCCCGAAATTCAAAGCATCCCCAGGGTGTCTGCTACCGACCTGAAACAACTCCTTTTCCCCCAGATGAAGCCTGGTGGCACAGTCCCACCCTGGCCCAGAGCTGCTCCCCGCATCCCTCCGAGCCCAGCGCTGAGCTCTGCTCGAGGAAAATCCGCGATTTGCTCTTAGCGAAGCCTCAGGTTTAATTTCTCTCCAGCCCTTGGCAGCCTGATGGGAGTGGGGCAGGGGCAGCAACAGCCCTGTCCTGGCTGCTCCAGAACAGGGGGTTTGTATCCTTAAGGTGTAAGGGAGAGAAGGGCAAATGAGAATATAGTGCCCCCATTCCCCCTCCGAGCAGAGGGAACATGCTTTTCTTATTAATTGATGGAGGAAGGGGCGCCGGAGTTTGCGAGGCAGCCTGCTCATGTTACCCTGTGCATCTTACGATCCCGAAAATGTGTCTCTTTTGTGGACTTTCAAAAGAAAAAAAAAAAAAAGAAGCCGGATATTCAAAGGCCCGGGCGCTTCGTTGGCGTTTGTTGAAGACCCTTCTTCAGCAAGGGGGGAAAAAAAGAAATTAAATACAACTAATAGAGGCTGCGTTTGGAAGCACCAATATTATGCTAGATTATGTTTCCAGGCGGGTTTCCCCCACTTTGTTTCGGGCGAGCAAAGCTCTTAATTGCTCCAGCGTTTGGATGGGGGAAACACATTTCCCTGCACCAGGACGTTTCCTGCAAGGCTGAAATATTCTAATAACGCGCTGGGGCTGCTCTTTAATGGTCGCAGAACAGCAGCGAATCGCGGCAGAGCCGCCCGCTCCCTTTTTGCTTTAAAAACGTAAAAGTGGCGAAACAATTCATCTTTGTGTGCATTCCACTCCTTTCCTTCTAGATTATTTTATTTCTCCCTCCCCTCTTTTTTTTTCTTTTATTCTTTCTTAGACAATTTTATCGCATTTTCTTTTTTTCCCCCAATTTTCCTCCCCTCCCCTCCTCTCTCTCCCTCCCCCCTATATTAATTTTATTGTATTTTACTTTTAATTTTTTTTAAAAACCAGCAAAAATTAAACCCGAAAGGCTGATTTCTCCCGGCTCCCAGGGAACCCCCGCTCGTCTCCGCTTCCCGGGGAGCAAATATCGCCGAGATAAAGCCATGGCACACTTTGCTTTCCAGTTTGATAGTGGGAACGGCCCTATCTTAACTGGGACATCTCGGGGAGAGATAGGAACCTCCTGCCTTCCAGAGGGCTGCGCTAATCAGCACGCCGGCTTAGATATAAAAGTTCAGGGCAAATAAAACGAATTAGTTTTATTAGCACGTTTAGGAGGCGGTCTAGCGAAGGAATTCGGCTTTACTAGAGAATGCTGGTGTTGTGGTTTGGTTGTTTTGGGGTGTTTTTTTTTTTTTCCTCCTCCCCTTTTGTTATTGAAAAGCAAACATTCTATCCGAGCTGCTCCTCACGGCAGGGAAATAAAAGCAGCCTTCAATCTGCCGGCGTTTTCTCGGAGAAAAATTTTCTCTAAAGCCGAGCAGAAGGGTAGGTGCTCTTGGAAACAGACGATTTCGAAATAAATCAAACCTGGCTGAACAGTAAAACCCAGTGTAAAGGACAGGCTGCCGAGCCCGCCAGGTTATTGTTCAGCCTCGGTCACAGGCGCCTGGAATTCGGCTAAAAAAATTCCCATGAAAATGTTGCCCCCCGCTCCAAGGCGAGATTTCCATCGAGTTTTTGTCCCTGTTTCAGGGAAACGAAGGATTTGGGGGAGGTTCTCCCAGTGAAGTTGCTCGTAGGAATTATTTGGAAGTCGGTTTTGAAAATCAAGCGGCTGGAGTTGGCGCAGGGAATAAGCCGGAGAACACCGACCTTGGGTTGTTAAGTGGAATATACACACATACATATATATATACATTTAATTGATATAAGCAAAGCAAACGGTGCCTCGGCCCCTCCGTTCGGGTACGACATTATTGGTTTGTGTTCGATTAATTGGTTCTCAATTCGTGCCTCGGATTTTGTGTTCGCTTGGTAAAATTGGCGGGAAAAGGACGAAAGAAAAGAAAAGTGGCCTTGAAAGTGAGACCGAAAATAATCTCCCAAGTACATGGTTGGTGAGGAGCCCTCGCCTCTGTGGACCAGGGCTAATAGATGGAAAAAAAACCCTTTTCTTCCCCCTACTCTACGAATTTCAGGCCGGGTGCCGAGAGGCACTAAACGAACTTCTCAAAGATGGGGCTTATTTTTTAAATACCACGAAAAAAATGGGGGGAAAAAAAGNTATATATATATATATGTAAAATATCAAATGAGCTAACCCCTCTGGAATTGCATTTGTCAGAAGCTGACGAAGCGCAGAGGCCCCGAAAGAATTTTCTCCGCGGAGTGAAGCCGGCAAGGGCTGGAGTGCGCGGAGCGGCTCCGCGGGTGCGGAGGAGCCGAGAAGCGAGGCCGCGGTGAGGGGCGCTGCCCCCTCAACCCTTCGGGCTTTGTTTGTCCAGCCTCGAAAGCCTCCGTGGGTGGTGGGGAGAAGGGACGGCGGGGGAGGGACACGCGTGGGGAGATCCCGGCCCCGGTACCGCAGCGATGGAGCCGCGCACACGGCGGAGAACGGAGCTGAAGGAGGGACACGAGTGGGGAGGGTCGGGCTGGGACACGGACACACGGACACACAGACACAGACACATGGACATGATGCACAAGCGTGGGGAGGGTCTGGCTGGGACACACAGACACGCACAGACACGCAGACACAGACACACAGACACACAGACACACACGGACACACAACCACGATGCACAGGAGTGGGAAGGGTCTGGCTTTGGGACACAGACACACAAACACGGACACACAGACACAGACACAGTCACACAGACACACGGACACAGGGACACAGACACTCAGAATCACACAGACACACATATACTCACAGACACACAGATACACACAGAGACACATGGACACACAGCCACGATGCACACGCGTGGGGAGGGTCTGGCTTTGGGACACAGCCACGGACACACAGCCACACAGCCACAGACACTCAGACACACTCAGACACACACAGACAGCCGCACACGGACACACACGGCCCCCCATCCCCATCCCCACACTCGCAGCCCCTCTGCCCACGCGTGGGGCCGCTCCCCCCGGGGGAACTCACCGGGCGCTGCTCTGGGCGGGGGGTGCCGGGCCCGGCGGGCGCTGTGCTGGCCCCGGCCGCCTCTCCAGGCTTTTTCTTGGGAGATTTCCCCGGCTCCTCCTGACGTCAGCCCCGTCCCAGGGTGCCGCAGCCGGGGGAGGGCCGGGGGCAGGGCCGGCAGCACCGGGAGAGCGGCGGCTCCTGCTGCCCCGGCCCCTGCGGCTGCCGCCCGGAGCATCCCCCGGCCCGGGGCACCTCCCGAACCCCCCTCCCGGCTCCTCACCCGCCTGAGCCTCCCCTCCCTCCACCGCTGCTGCCCCTCGGGGCCATTTCGTGCTCCCGGTTCCACGGCCCCTGCCCTCTTCATTTCCTCCCGACCGGTGCTTTTGGCAGAGGGGGAAGGGATAAAGAAGGGGCACTTTCCCCCCTACACGCATTTTTTTCTTCCCTGATACTCTCCTGGTTCAGGATGTCAAAGTGGAGGTGGGTGAGCAGCACCCAGCACTCCTGGGGAGGCAGCGAACAGTATCACGGTACCATAGAATTACAGAATCACAGAATCATAGAATTACAGAATCAAGTATCACAGAATCATCGAATCAGAGTATTACAGAATCACAGAATCACAGAGTCAGAGTATCACAGAATCATAGAATCAAAGTATCACAGAATTACAGAATCAGAGTATCACAGAATCACCTAGGCTGGAAAAGACTTAAAAGATCATCCCATCCAACCAGGCTACCACCAGGGCTGGAGGATGCAGGATTCCAGGGAGATGCTTCTGCGGGGGATGTGGGCCAGGCCTAACTGGCCAAACCCCCATCCCCAGGTCCCTTGTCCAGTTTAATTTTCCAGGGATGCTTGTGGAGTTTCAGACACTGCGCTTCTCATACCTACCCCCCTGGAAGGTCTCCTCCCAAGAGAAAAAACATGCAATCACAGTACCGCACTATCATCTAGCTTGGAAAAGACCT
>WEIS01074585.1:0-30539 GCA_013389965.1 Todus mexicanus | reverse complement strand
GAAAAATAGATCCACGTTGGGTAATTTAGATACCCAGCTGGGAGATGAAATGAGCTGTAAGGACCTGCTGAAGCTAGTATTGCTACGTGGCTTTACCACTTGTGTGCATGCACAGCTAAATCTTGTCTGGCAATAGAAAAGTGGCAACTCTGAAGGTGTCTTTTTATCTTCTGCCTCTGAACCATACCCAGATCAGTCCCTGACCCCCATATGTGATGTGTGTCTTTGGCCAAAGGATGATTTAGAAATGTGATTCCCAGGCAAAAGAAGACTGGTCTGTCTTATGTGCTAAACAGAGAAGAACCACATAGCAACTGGCTGTCCAATTATTTTCAAAAAGAATAGCAAAAAGCCCAGACTGATAGCTCTGTGAGCAATGGAACTCATAAAACCCATTTTATTTTGGCTTTGTGATCTAATTCTTTAGTGTCTAAACAGCCGTGTTTAAGCAAGGCTGAGTTATCTGTAATGTGTCTTTCAAGTTTGGGTTCGCTCATGTTGAGAAGAAAAAGTCATCTTCTAAATGGGTTAAAAGTCCAGTGGGTCTCTTCATCCCAGTCCAGTATCTTTTCAAACAAAAGTTAACATTGCGCTTTTGAAACCTTGAAAGTAGCCAGCTGATTCAAAGTTATTTTTACACATATATGCAGGCAATGTAGGTCTTGTTTCCCTAGGAACATGGATGTTGAGAGGTTATTTGGAATAGAGGCTGAATTTAAGTTAGTGGTCTTGAACCTTTTTTGTATGTCAGAAAGCAGGATTTACACACAAAGTAAATACAGGGGTCATTAAAACTACTTTTGGTTCTGAAATGTACTCCTGGTCTTAATGAAGATTTGACTGATCTTACTAAGCCTGCCTGGCCCTGGGTAAGAGTTTGAACTAAATAAAATATTTTTACAGCAATTGACTGCTGGCTCCACTGTAGAGAAACCTCCAAGACTGCCCATCTGTCTTTTCTAGGCCTTCTGTTTGTTAAAGGCAAAAGCTTCTTTCCTGGGTGGGTTCAGTGTTAAGCCCTGAAATAAGGGTGCTTATCCCAATGTCCAGTTGTACTGGAGCATTTGTGTTTTGTCCAGAGTTATGAAATTCCAGCCATCTCCTTTGTGGTCCTCTGATCCTACTGTCCACAGTGCCAGGGTAAAGTAGGTGCTGTGGAGTAGTGCAGTTCAGAAAGTGCTCCAGAACATCCTTTCATAAGCTTCTGAAATTGCCACAAAACACGATTTGATCCATACTGGTTTGTAATAGAAGTAAGGGTCCTAATCTGCCGAAGTCAGATTCAAGTTTGAACTTCTCCAGTGTTCAGAGGAGCTTGGGTCAGTGTCTCTTAGAGGAAACAGCCTCATAGATCAGGTCTGGACTGACCCTTTTTGACCAAGCTTTACAGATGGCTGGAACCAGCCACCACTGCAATCCTTTATTCATCTAACCTGAGCAGTTGATGCCAGATGTGGTTGTCTGGATGATTTGAATCTCTCCTGGTGCATGGAATGGAGGTTTCAGCTGGGCACACCTCTAGTTCTGGATGGAGATTCTGGTCATTCCTTACTTATTGTGAACCGATTCACATGATCAGACCTTCTGAGATAACTTCGTATTTTAGAGCTGTGGTAGGAATTCATCCATGTGAGCTTTCTAGCAGCTGTTCCGTATCTTGAGCATAAAGTCACCATTTCCCCTCGGGCCCTGCTGCTGTTTCTGGGTGGAGGGGGGTGGAGATGCTGTTCCAGCACACAGTGGGAAAAGGGAGCTGGGGAGGGCTAAAGAGAACTAAAGAAGGGCAGGAGGCGCAGGGAGCAGCAGCTGCTGTTGTTACAAGTGAAAGCCCTGCAAAACACTGTCCTTTTCATTCCTTCCCCCGCATACCCAGCCTGCAATAAGAAGAACGGCAAAGAAGCAGAGTAAACATATGCTGCTATATCCCAGGTCCTACGCGGAGTGAAAGAGCCGTTAAATCTGGAAACAGAATGCGACCTTTTTTTTCAAAGGTTTCAGAGGGATTCCCCAGTCCCATCTGTGGTGTTTGTGGCTGAAAGGAAACCAGAAGGGATCAATGCTACGCTACACCTGAGGAAGCGTTTAAAATAACAAGTTTGTTGAAGCTTAGAGAATCAGACACAAGATTTGTTCCGTAGTGAGGAATTTAATAGGATACAGAAGGCCCTGTTCTTCCTTCTGGCCATCCTTCCTGGAGTCTGTTGACTGGTTTAATAGGGTTGGATGGTCTACACTTTTTAATGCTAAATTTGAGACATATGACAGCAAGTGCAATGGCACAAAAATACAAGCAAGCACCAGAGCTGGAACCTCTTGCTGCTTTGGTGCAGGGGATTGCCCCAAATGTCAGGTGCTGTTTCTAGTTGTCACCTCAGAGAATCTTTTTATTCTATCTAGCTAAAGACCTTGAAGATACTAGCTACTTGGAGAGTGGGGGCATTGCTCGCCCTGGTGAGCTACTTCTCTAACTCCTTCTCCAGGAGCTGCGTGGGGTTTAGGCCCAGCTCCCTGTGCATCTTGGCTCAGATGCCTGAAGGAGCTGAAGGAGTCTATTAGCAGCAGCAAGGCTGCTGGAGCAAGTGATAGGACTTCCACAGCCCTCTCCTTGAACCTCAGAGGTGCCTAGAATGGAAGACATGAGAGAGGAATGCCGGGGAAGAGGTAGTTTTTTTTTCCTCTGGGCAGTAAGAGGAGGAACTGATCAATCACAAAGATTTCTCTGTTTGACAGCAGCACCATTCAAGGAAGATGCTGTTCCTGCAGTCCCCTTTGCTAGTGGCGTGAGAACATTTTAAGCTGTTTCAGGAAAGCTTTGCCGTTTCCTTGCATTGAACTTGTAGCAAAAGGTTCTCTCCTGGCTGTCCTTCCCCTCTGAAATGATTTGGTGATTGGATAGGGTTGTGACACAGATCTAGCCTACATTTTGGCTGTTGGCCTCTACAGTGTAAGAGTGTACTTGACCTCTTGTGGAGGGCATCTCTAGGTTATTTCTTCCTTGATTTGATTGGGAAGAGAAGTAATAGCATGTATGAGCAATAGAGGGTACACAGTCTTCCCTCAGCTTCTTGAGAAGGACTAATCAGAAATTAATGAAAGTCTATTCATATAAAAAGCTCCTACAGGTTAATTTTCTTATGCATCATACGACTGGCACTCAGTATATAGGAAGAGAAGCTTATCAGTTGCCTGTTCTCCCATTTATATTTTCCTTGTTCGTTGCTATTTTGCACACGGAATTTGGTGCAACTGGATTTTCAGCACTTAGTAGTTTTTACATGCAAAAGGAAAAACATCAAACCTCAAGCTTTTTACTCCCAGCACTGTGAGTGTTTGGAGTATCAAAATCCATGGTATGTATGGACTGAGGGAGTTGTACTGAGCTGTGATTCAGTGAGGCCCAGCACTATGAGAAAAATAGTTGCCCATCATAAAGCACCCTGAAATATGCAATGCTAGATCAAGCAGGTTTCATTTTGGAAATTCAGGTTTGTTATTCTCATGCAACAATGATTTTTGTATCAATGTTATCATTAACAGTGATATACAACCAGTATTTTATCTGATTTAATAGACCAAGTTAAAGGAGCTATGTGTGAAATTTTAATATTGTTGCAATGACTGATGAGATAAACATTTTTTCCTTGATGCTCTTATGCACGGTGAAAGGAAGATTTCTCCATCCTGCCTTTTCCGTTTCCTTTCCCAAGTTAGAAAGAAGCTTAGACTAGATAAAACTAAGCTAGGAATATCTGCTTCATCTCCTACTTCTGGGCTCAGTGAACTCAATGAACGTGAGGTCATGAGAAAATGGTTATGAGATAAAGGCAGTCTCTAGTGACTGAAGAGCCCATGGTCACAGCTGTAAATGTTGGTGAATGGTGGTTGGTGTGGGCTTGGTTGTTGCAACACTGAAGAGGAAGGATAAAGTAGGAACAGGCAGTGCACCCATGAAGTATTGTGGTCCCAAATGTGTGTAATGTCTCAGTTTTTAGGAACTGTTGAATTCTGTTGCGTGCTGCTGTAGTGTGGCATGATCTTCTCTCTAGCTCTGCAGAAGGGACTACTGATGGTTGAATCTCCATATAGCTGTCCGTGATGAACTGTGGGATTTTAAACAAGCAAAATCACACACAGACAGACATGAAGCTTCACCAAGCCGCACAAAATGAGTATAGGACACGGAAATGTTAACTGTGGAATTTTATTACCTTGGGTTGGTTGAAATCATTGCAATCTTCAAGTATTTTATCATGGGTATATGTTAAATGGTGGGAGGGCAGACATGCAGCAGCATGCATCTTCCACTGTGCCCAGGGATGATGTTCTCATAATACAAAAGGAAAGTTCAGGGAAATATTTGCACTCAATAATTATATTCTGGCTTTCTGTGCAGGGTAATTTCAGTCTTTGGAGTTGCCTTCATCTCTCAAGGGAATGTAGTGGTACAACATTTTTCTTCTCTCACCTGATTGTAGCTCCCTCTCCATTTCTACTGTATGTTTTCTTAGCATTGCCAGCATCTAAGCAGCGAAGCAGCAAGCGGTTCTGATCAATAATCTTTCTGTTCCCACAGGCAGAGATGAAAAACTTGTTCCTTCTGCTCATGCTAGCAGTGATGCCACCTTCTGCATTTTCAGTAAGTAAAAACTCTTCTGAACAGCTCTACAAGAAATGACAGATGCTTCTGTTTAAGACTGTCAACAGCTGTAACTCAAGTGTTTTGTAGAAAGTATTCCTGAAAGAGCTAATGGATTCAAGCCATCAGCTGCTGTGGTACAAGTTATGAAAATATAATAAATAAAATACGGCAATTCAATAACAAAATTGTGATAGTGCCTTTGGCTGGCTCTAGGGATGTTAACCTGCAAAGTAGTAATTGCTGCCTCCTGCTTCAAAGCTGCAGAGGGTTGTTACTTGAAGCAAAGAGAATGAATCTTGAGTTAGCTGTTTATTTGGTCTCAGTGATCTAAGCCATATGGTTTAGCTTTACTAGGAGGAGGTTATGGTAACCCAATTTGATATTGTCCAAAAAAGAGTGCATATTAGGAACCGGGATTCCTCTTTCTTTCTGAGAGACAAGTGGGATCTTTCTGAAGTAAATGCAGCTTGAGAGCAGTTTCTGTGAGTTTAACTTCATTATATTAATGAGTTGGTCATCTGAGGTAAAAGGTGGCCTGCTGAGCAGAGTGGAAGTGTTAGCAAAGGAAGAAGTGATACGTTTGTGAGGTGCAAAGGAACGGAGAAGAGAACAAAAAGAGGTAATTATCACCTGGAGCAAGTGTTTTGCGGGAGTAGTGAGGAATTGTAAGTACGCCATTAAAATTAATGAGCCTATAACTTTTAATCTCTAGTACGATTATGAATTTCTGTTCCCAGATTCAGCTTTTGCAAATGCTCTTTAGGCCTTCTTTGAAGATCAGGGACGAGAGGCCAGAAATCTAGCCAAGTTTGTAAGTCATCATAGGTTTCTTACTTTACAGCTGGAAATATGCTTAAATGAGATCTTGCTATCTCCCATCTAATAGAAGATGGTGTTGTATGTTAGATGAACCAGAAATTGAATATACCGTATTCAGTTCATCTGTTCACCTGGCTACGTCCAACCTGGTGACTTTTTTGGAAGAGAAATGACTGAAACACCCTGCAGCTGTGAAGGCTGACATCTCTCTGTAGCATTAGACTCTGTCCCCCAGCATGCAATCCGTAGCTCCTCTTTAAGCCATGACGAATGAAGCGTTTTGCTTGGCCATCACTTAATTTTATTTTCAGTGACATGCTGGATCTGTCCAAGCCACGAGGAAGCAGGAAGATCCAGCAGCACTGAGGCACTCTGCTAGGGTAATTTTTTATTTATTTTGTATTTTTTTTTTGTCTGGGAGGGAAATGAGAAATGGTGTTGGTTTCCTATCATAAAATCATTTAGGTTAGCAAAGACCTTTAAGATCATCGAGTCCAACCGTTTACCCTACTTTACCAAGTCCATCATATTGCCATTCCTTACCAGATGCTAATGCAGATAGGCTGAACCATAGCGAAAGATGATCATCTTGTAAGAGCTAGAGCTGGCAGGACAGATTGTAGGGATGGCAACTCAAGTTTGCGCTAGATCAGGCTGCACATCAAAAGAGTAGTGGAGCTGCTTGAGCTCCCACAGGTGAGACAGCTCTAGAGACGCAGTGCCTGCATGCCTCTGTTTCACTGCTGCAGAAGAGGAGCAGGAGCCCTGCTGCTATAAATACGGATTTTGTACTTATGTGCTGGGAGAAAGAAGGAGAGGGTGAGACTGGAAACTAGGGCAGGGAATAGTGCGTGGAGGGAAAATAAGTTGGGGAATTGCTTGCAGTTCCACACCATTCTCTGCGCCTTTAGGGCTTCATCTGAGATGGCAGAGTTATTTTTCATTAACTTTAATCCATGTCACATTGGATTGAAAAGACCCCTTCCCTGTGCTGTTCTTTCATAATTCCCAGTGGCAGAGATGTAAGGGATTGTCAGGTGGCACAGTGCATTTCCCCACACCGAAGGAGAAAAATTTCCTTTAATGTACAGTAGCATACCTCAAAATGGAGGCTCTGTCACTTCTTCAGCTGTGTGAAATACTAGATCCAGAGCAGGCTTGCATCTAAGACAGCAGCAATTGTTTTGATTTTTCTATCCAATGAGTTTCCACTATAGCAGTACATGGGTAGGACAGTGGGTCACCTCCGGCTGTGCAGTAAATAGTGTACATCCCAGGAAGAAGAGGGTGGTGGTGGGAGAACTAAAAACAGCAGAAAAGACTCCAACTATCATGTGTGGATTTATTCCAGAACGAACTACGTTCCTTTTAGATCCATCCTATTCACCAATGCAAACGATAATTGCTTCTTGGACACCTTTTGTCCCAGAAGCAGGAAAGCATGAACTTGCAAACACGCAGACACTCCAGCTATAAATGTGAGCTGCAGGCTCCCACGAGGGTGGGGAAGATGGGTCTACTTGTCTGCTTGTGATTAAAGGGTGTAGATTGATGCCTGCTGGTTTTTCATCTCTTCTCCTACTTTTGGGGTGAGGTAGCTGAACTTGTTTTTACTTTATTGATTGTTAGGCTAGGGAAAGTAGCAAGCAGAACAAGGGCAGAAGTGTTGACAGGGCTGAGACTTGAAGAGCAGCTGAGGCTGTTGCCTACGTTTTCTCTCTGCTTGCAGTCTGAGAGGGGCTGGTTTATCTGCCAGATGTGGCAGGCAGCATTAAGAAGCAAGAGAGGGACTCCTGATTGCCAAAGCCACTGATGGTCCATCCTTGGTGGGACCCACCAGACTCTTCTTTCCTGCTAGAATATGGGAAAGATCTTACTCTAATGCACCTGTGTCCCTTTTCACCAGGCTTTAAAGGGTCAGGAAAGGGAGGTCATTCATTACTAGTAGCTTCTTTATTGTTTGCACTGTGGTTGTACTAGAAACTACAGCTGGATGGTCAGGAGGAGTTGTGTTTAGGGGCTCTACAAGCAGAAAACAAAGATGTCTCTCCATCTTATATATGGATGTCTCTCCATCTTACACCCTGGCTGTTAATGCAGAACTGAGAGAGAAGCATCTAGTGCAATTTCAGGTCATCCTGTCATTGCTTCCAGGAAGGTGCCAGGTTCAAGTGCTTTTGTTGTGATTCCTCGTTTTCAGAGAAGGAAGAAATGCTGTAACACTGCCCAAATCCTGTCCATTAGTGCTACTGCTGGTAGCACAGTGCTTCTGGTGATTTAAAGAAAATAAATTCTGAAGGTTTTCCATGCGAATGACTCTTCTGTTATTGTTGTATGCATGTATTTGGCATGATTGTGTGTGTGTATTATATACTTTGGGGCTGCTTTATGTTTAGTAAACAGGACATTGATCAGATTTCTCTCTCCACCTTGATTTCTTTTTTATAAGTGTGATTTCATGCTGGCAAATTTTTACATCTAGAATTCCTCCTTTCCAGATTGCCTGTACCATGGGACTATTTCAAGGAAAAGCTGCTCATCAGGGGAGGAGTTTTATTTAATCTTTTATTATCTGTAGGCATTATCTGACAAATAGATCATGTCCAATACTTATATTTGCTCCTGGAATGTACTGCAGGTGTGCTTAAAGTGAAAGCTGGTCTGAGGCTTGGCTGAAAATTGTATTAAACTACATTTCATCCAGATAGAATCACTTTCTGTGGGTCTGCATTTCTAGGTTAAGATGTTGAGTTTAATTTCTTCTAAAGAAATGAACACTGATACTGATTAAACATTGTTAATCTAAACTTCTAAATCCCTTAACCAGATCTGACAGAAAGGGCAGAAGGTGCAGAAGGACCTCAAAGTTAAGGGCATACAGAAACAGTGAAAATTACCTCAAGGAGGGTGAAAGAGAAGATTTTATTATTTATTAGTGTTCCTATTAAGGGAAAGGTTAAAAAAAATGCATAAAAATAATTGTACTGAGTAGGATCAGTTCATTTTGCCTTGTATCTTATCCCCAGCTGTGTCACAAACACATCTAGAAAAGAAAACTATAAAAATGTAGGTAAGTAAAGTACAATTTTCCCCGATACACTTCCAGTCTCCAGTCTTTTTTGTAATTTATGAACCCTTTGAGCTGGAGACATCTCTATTTCTCTTCCCTGAATTTGATCAGTGTCTCCTTGAAGACATGTAGACTTATAGCACCACAGCATTTCTGTCATAACACCAAGACCCTGCTCTTGAGTGGTAAAGATCAGTTCGTATGTAATAATTTCATTTGTTAGGATAGGATTTGTGTTTTCTCCTATTACTTACATGAAATCTTAACTGCCATTTTAATGACAAGTCAGTTATACTTTAATGTCCTTCTGCAGTTCTTTGCAGTCTGTCTGTCATTCTTTATTGTTTATTGTTGTTGTACCCTGAATTAACCTTATCAGCTGCCGTCGTTACTTCTGTGGTTTTGCCATAACTTATAAATACGTTGAGCAGTTTGGGTTCCATATGGACTTCTGCCACTGATGTCAATTCTTGCAGTGCATGGAGATTTCAGTCCTACCTTTGTTTTTGTCTTTGGGCCACCTGCTCATCATCCATGCAGGGGATTTTCCTCCTGGCTGCTTAGCTACCTACAAAGCTTTAGGTGAAGGATTTTGTTGAAAGCTTTTTGGAAATCTGGGTGTATCTGACAGGTCACCCTTGTTGACGTGTTTGTGACTCTCTCAAAGAACTACAGTAGTCTGAGAAGGATTTGCTTTTTTAAAAAAAGTCTTGTTGACTTTTTCCCGAATATCCTGTATTTATGCAGGTGCCTGCTAATTCTGTTCATTGTTATCATTTCTATTAATTTATCAGTAGATGTCGGGTTTGCACTATGTGGGCGTGCAGTTCCCTGGGTTCCCTTGGGATCCTTTTGTAAACTGGTGTCAGATTTTCCACTTTCCAATAATGAGATGCCAAAGTGGCTTTAGCCAAAGGGTTGTCTGCTCGTATGTAATAGTTTATCCATTTCAACCTTGAGTTCCTGTTGGGCCCCTTGGATAAACAACTTCTGGTGACTTCATACTGTGTGTTTTGTCCACTTTTTCAAATAAATTTGGGGTCATAAAGTTTTCTCACAATCCCCCTCTTTGTGGAGTTTTCTGAATGTCCCCAGTTTCTTTCACAAGGATTCCAAGAACTAATTTGACTTCTCTGCAATGGCTGCGTCTTTTTAGAGAGCTCTTTTTGTACCCAGGTCAGCTCCAGGCCACCCAGAGTTTCTGGAAGGCTTTCTCATTCTGAAAAGTAACGTATTATCTGCTCTGCCCGCTAGCCAGCAAGCCAATGCCATACGGTGGGGTGGCACGTGCCTGCTTCTGCAGTGGGTGAGGCATGGGCCACGTCCTGCTCAGCTGACAGGAGCGCTGGGCATGTGGGGACAGTCCATAAAGAGGTAGAAGAGTGAGGAGTGTTGGGGAGGTGAACACGGGGAACATGGAAAAGGGTTGGGAACAAAGAGAGAGTGGGTTAAATGACGTAGGGACAACTCTGAAGTATTTTGAGGAGATGGTGGTGTAGAGAAACAGATGGATTTTAGTGGATTTGTTAGAGGGGATACGCTAGCAAGCCATGGCTAGGATGGTAGAGGGGCATGAAAGGAGATATACACAGTGACCGTAAACCACAAGCCATTAACGAAGCCTTGGATTTCTGTCTCCTCTTTATGAAGCGGTTTGTCTTAATAAGAGAGACTCTTCTTTCTCCTGTTCTCTACCATTTTGTATTTCGCTTCCAGCTGTCACCATCTTGTTTGCTTTCATTCTTGTTTTTCTAGTTTTGCTCACGTGCAATTCTTTGATTGCTTATTCATTATTCATAAAAATGGTGCTTGGCATTCTTCACCTTCAAAGATAACTTTGCAAGCTTGCTGTGTCTGAGCCAAGATCAATACCGAAGACAGAATTATAAAAACCGCTTTGCTGATGCGGTCCTGATTAATTCACTTAGTTTTTGTTACGTTTCTGCCTAATAGCATAGCTGGCCGCAGGTGGATTTATCTTAAAAATGCATCTATAGTAATGGTAGCATGGATCTACATTATAAACATGGGAGAACTGTTTTCAGCTCCCTTTCAATTAAGCACGAGTGTTGAATGCCGCACGTCTTAAGATCGTAAGCAGGGCTTAGCTATATGGCAACGTCATAGGTGGTTGTCATTGTAGTACTGGGTAGGTCTTCTGGATATAGAAAGGAGAAGGAAATGGTTCACACCCTGAAAAGCATGGTATTGAAGGATACACTCTATGTGAGCTGCTTTTGCCAGGGCCCTGAGGACACTACCAGGCTTTACTGGTTCTGACTGGGCTCCCCCACACTGCCCACAGCTCAGGACCCCATTGCAACCCCTTGTGGCTGTCTGCTCCTGCCTCACAGTGATGCTGCAGTGAGGCTTTGGGGCAGCTCTACGTGTCCCAGCCATAGAAGCCCCATGTCTCAGCCTGGTTTTGGCTGGAGGTGCCCACTTCCCAGGGCTGGGGCTGTGCCGTGGCTTGTGCCGCCCCGGGAGAGCCCCCTTCTACTGGCCCCCAGCCCGCAGGGAGCAGCCAGCACTCGGGGCACCTTGACACTTTTCCTTTTTATCCTCCCTTTCCCTCATTAACTTTTCTCTAAGCAATTAACTTCTCTCTAAGCAATTATTATTCAAACTTAGCAAAGCTGCATTTTTCACTGGAGACTTCTTACTTGCCAAGAATTTGGTAATGAAACCATTACGGAATAAATGACCGTGGTGATAACTTTCTTTTGTAAAGCATTTGGTTTTCACTCTCCTTTCGTATAGGTTTCATCAATGGGGCTCCAGTTCAGGGGTGTGCCAAAATAAACATTAACCTTGTTTCAGAAAGTATAAACCTCCAGAAAGCAGATATTTATCGAATAAAAGTATGTAGTGTTATTTCAGAAATACTAAGAATGGTTAAAGACAAAGTCTGATTTTGGCTGTAGTTTTAAGTCACGGAAACACTGCAAAAAGTAACAGTAACACCACATTACTTAGATATTGCTGTTGATAAAATATTTTTGGTGGGTAACAATTGTACAATAGTAATCAACTGCTGTAGTGAACTTGTAGTCAACTTCCAATGTCAAGGATTTCCCACCACGTTCTCAGTGTTGTCATTGAGATTTGTGCCCATAAAGATGGTTCCATTGCAGCTCGATGGACCAAAGCTGCATGACCTGCTGGGCTAAAAGCAAGTACTAGCCTTGTCCAAAAGCTCTCTGGCATCGTGTGGATATCAGTAACCGTGTACTTTGAGCAACAATTGTTGGAGTGGTGTAATGTGGTGTTTTGTTGCTGCTTGTTTATCTGGGAAGGCAGCACAAAGAATCGCAGAATGATTCAGATTTACTATCTTTAGACCCTCAAAGGTGCCCAAGAAGTGAGAGAACTGTTAGGGATAAGAGCTTGTCTGGGACTTGGGTTGTTTGGACCTGTGACTGAAGACCTTCACGGCTTACTTTGGACTGTATAGTAAATTGGTGTTTGCTTTGATAGCTTGCTAGTGTTTGAGTTGCAGCTGAGTTGCAAGAAGGCACTAGGAAATTATTCATGTTAAATCCCCAGTCTGCATTTGGTTATATGAACTTTGTAGATCAGTGCATGCCTGCAATGTGTCTGTCTGGGAAGCAGAGTCCTCCTCCCACACAGTTTCCTATCCATCTCATCAGACTGACTGAGAAGTCTTTCAGGGGCCCTTTTCAAAGTGTTCCTACATACTGCCAACATTTTCAGTCCTTCAGAGTCGAGTCCCATTCATAACTCCTCTTCCCCTGCATGTTTCATATACAAAAATAAATATTACATGGTATATATTATGCTATCTAGGACCCTTCTCCAGAATTCCTTTGTTTGTGTCTCATGCATATTGGAATTGCCTTTAAAGATGAAATCTGGAGCTCTGGAGGCTCAGAGGGAGAGCGTTTTTACTTGCTGATTATATCAGCTACAGTTGGCCTGATAACAGCAGATGCTGCGACTACATCAGCAGCGCAATCATCTAGGAACTGATGAAGGCGATGCGGCGTTCATGCAAATGAAATCACTGGCCTTCTCAACTTTTGTACCACAGCAGCCTGTTTACCAGTGAGCGCTGAGAGCGTGTGGTGCCAGGGTCACGTGCATCGCCAGTATCCCCAGGAGCTATGCATTTCTGTTGTCTCCACAGGCAAGGAAACTAGACAGAGCAGTCGGGCATTAACTGACTGTCCTTTCTGGATTTTTTACAAGTCGACAGTTGTAAGCTTTCTCTTCGCTTTTCCTGAAGCTTTAATATATACACTTCATGCAGATAAAAAGAACAGGGTTCTTCTATGCATGTTAGGCTGAACTGAGGGAGGAATTGAACCAAATGAATTGGTAACAGGGATTAAGTTTGTAAATTTTTTTTTTGTCCTGTGGTCCAGGAGGGATTGGGATTTAGTTGTGCTGGCTGACAACAGCTAAAGGCATTTCACAGTCTGAGGAGAGCAGAAAGAGGCTTTTGGAACAAAACCTACCTGACAACATCTAACCCCATCATTTTATCAGATTATGTAATAATAGATTTCTTATTTATTATAAATATGCCGCTTTATATTTGCCTGTATACACATGCTTGAGGTTGCTGAAGTAACGAAGGCTGTACAGAGATTTCTGAATATGGGAATTAGGCCCCTAGTAAAATATTTCTCTAACACTGTACAGCTTTGGAAGGATTCTTCTGGATGATGCGCCTTTGTTTTGTTTGGGGTTTGTTGTGGAGGTTTTTTTGGTGTACGTAAATGGAATGATACTGAGAATATGATTATTCCTGCACTGTGCAGATGCGCAAGTCTTACAACAAAGAGTCCCTGCAGATTTTACTCTCTATAGAAGGAATAAAGGATGCTACTCCTGTAGGAGGGATATTGGAATATTTATCAGGTTGGTGTGTGTGTGTCAGGAAAGGGCTTTCTATCCTAATTGCCTTCCAGTAATCTGACTTTCAAATGCTCTTCCTTTGGATTTTTATCTACGTGTTTTCTTCTCCCTTATGCTGACTGAAAGGTCCCTTGTTTCCAGGGTGAGCTAATACTGCTCCTAAATCAGACAGTTGATATAGAGGAATAAGACGGCAGAGAAACACGCTGGTAGCATGTTTCATTCTTTTGAGAGTAAGGGAGGAGGATTACAGGGCGAGGAATTAGGTGTCTGAAAGAAAAACTTGGGAAAATAAGATGCCTTGCTGAAAGCTTAAACTCTATTGATGGGATTACTCCCAGAAAGGCAAATGAGAATGCGGAAGCCAAACACTGAGCTCAATATCTGGAATAGAAGAATGGAAGAAGGGTTTGGCAAGGGGTCAGGGGGATGTTGACTTGGCAGAGAGGAGGTAGGTAAAGTGGCTGTAACCTGGGTAGTGCCATTGAGTGAGCATGGTCAAGGCAAACAGAGTTAGTCTGAACAAGAAAGCATGTCCTGAAGGATTTTATTATTTTTTTTCAGAGATATTAGAGAGAACGGCACAAAATTTGTGTGAAGGAAATCAAATAACATGGGCCAGAAAAAAGATGAGTCACGTTAGAGCAATATAAGCAATAAGCAGGAAGAATTTGGGGTGACTCTGCAGCTAGATAGTTGTGGGATACTTGCCACCAAATTAATCAATATGATCAGCTAATATCTCCATTGCTTTACCAGCAGCAGGGAATTGCTCCTTAAAAGAGGGTGAAAGAGAGAAACAAGACTGTAACTCGAGGACATACAGTCAGACAGGTAGTATGTGTAGAAAATGATAAAAACTGTTTAAATGACAAGGGAGGATTAACCTGCGTCTTGCCTGATTTGAATTTACTGGATAATTTATTAGGCTAGCTCCTATTTGTAGCAGAGACTTGGACATTCAGTTATCAGTTAGCCGAAGTGAAAACGATGCTCTTAAAGTGAGGAACTTGTGCCCTTTTTGTGTGCCTTGGATAGTGACTTGGAGGGGGTGGGGGGGAAGTGCTTGCTGAGAAGGGTTAATATCCTTCCTGTGAAGAAATTCTCCATTTCTAGGATGTTCCTCCACTCCAGCAGAAAACCCTTACAATGGCTGATCATCACGGAGCAGCTTACATGAGGATGCAGGAGAGACAACAAGGAAGGAATAGAAATAGAGCACGAGCAACAGAGAATGGGAATATGGGGTGCTGTGTTCAAGTCAAAAGGGGCTGTGTGAAACTAGAGGATGGATTGGGACCCATACCCTGGGGTTGTGTGGGTTTGGTGGGATGCTGTGCCTCTGCAAGGGAATTAGACTACATCTCCATAACTTGTAATTGTTGTTTCTCTGCCTGCCCACTTTTCCCTGCCCCAAATGTCCGAGTGCCCACATGCTATGTGTTTTCTTCTCAGTTGTCTAATATATACGTAAATTGCCCTACAGGTGCAGCTGCCCAGCAAACCCTGGTTTTACAGTTGTTTTACTCCTTGCATTTACCTTCTTATGCCAAGAGGAATTAATCCTGTGGCATCTTCCAATTTTTCTTTTTTCTCGGAATATTACTGTTCTTCCTGCTAAACGCCCATGTCCTGTTGTGTGTGCCCTTTTTTTTCCTGAAAACATATTTTGTGTGCTTCTTAGACAATGTATTTTGGTTGGTTTCCTTGTCTTTGTAACTTCTTATCTATATTATCATGCTTATTTCCCTTAACATCAATATTCATTCAGGCTTTCTAAACACAAAACTAATCAAGGCTGCTAATGATGGCCCAGACCTTGACCTCATCACGGGACACAGTCGGATGGGGAGGAGGAAGGTCTATGTATGGAATTTTGTTGCAGTAAAAAGTGTGTTCCAGGGGATTCCTTACTACTTTATTTCTCTGAAGTATTTGTCTTGGAGCCAAGGATCTGGAATTAAGTGACTCTGATCTGGTGTGGAGTGACAGCACTCATAGTCCTTGAAGTAATGTCTTGCCTTTGCTGCCTGGCTGAGAGGGAGATGTTATCCTCTTTCGGATGGTGCTGAGATTCTACAAATAGACAAACAGCAACAATTTAAGGGAGATGATAAAGCTGGATGAGCTATATGGTTTCAGGAAGCTAATACTCGTAGGTATTAGAGGCTTGACATTTCTGATGTATTATTCTCTGCTACTTCTCTTACTAGGAATAGAACCCAGCAAGGCAGTCCCTTTTGCAGGAGAGCACATAGGAGCTCGGCTTCATTTTCATTGCTTTTCTTCCCGTGTTGTCATATCGGTTTGATATATCTGTGGGGGTTTTTTTATTTACAGGGCCAGCGGATGAAACGGCAGCTCGATGTCTGGGGGAGCTGGGGTGAATGGGGCAAGTGCAGTCGGAGCTGTGGTGGTGGAGTCAGCTTTCGGCAACGGCGCTGCTATTCCCAGCGGTGAGGGCTGACCTCCTTTTTCTTCCTATAAATCCATTTATCTGTTGCTGAGCTTCTGCATTTATGTTCCAGTGTACATCCAGAAGAAAAACAACCTAGTGTTTGATTCCAGGGGAATAAGTCGCCTAAGTCTGCTTAGAGATGATGCTCAGCTCCAGTCTCATCACTGCTCTTTTGTATAGTGCTCTCTTCAGCACATCCTTGCTTTGGCTCCTTCGCAAGAGCACGGTGGTTTCTCTGTGAGATCTAAGGCTCTGCAGTCGAGCAACGGGTGTAAACTAGAGCACAGGAGGTTCCACATAAATATGAGAAAAAACTTGTTTACAGTGAGGGTGACAGAGCCTGGCCCAGGCTGCCCAGGGGGGTTGTGGAGTCTCCTTCTCTGGAGACATTTAAAACCCACCTGGACGAGTTCCTGTGTGACTTGATCTAGGTGATCCTGCTCTGGCAGGGGGATTGGACTAGTTGATCTTTCAGGCTCCCTTCCAATCCCTGACATTCTGTGATTGGTATGTCAGGAGCTGTTCCATCAGGTCCAGCATGGCAAGCCTGGGGGAGAGGGAGAACAGCCCAGAACAGCAGGTTTCTCTCCTGAGAGCTGGTGACTGTGCCAAGATTTTCTCAGGCTTATGATTCCCAGGAAGGTAAATTGCCCCAGAAGAAATGGAGGAGTGGAGTTGGCTCAAGCAGCGTTAATGCTGTACTATCTCATTTGCAGCTGGATTAGGTGCAGTGAGGATGATGACTAGGATGGCACATGTTGGGAATGATGGACCTTAGAGATGCTGTTGTGGATAAAAAAAAAGAAAGGGCGGGGGGAAGGAAAGGAAGCCAGACTTGCAATAGTATCCTGAAAAAAACCCCCAGCCTCTTTATGTTTAGAGAAATTAGAGCGGTTTTGTTTGTTTGTTTTTTAAATAGAAGAAATCGGAGTTACGGAGCACTGCTGATTCTCATGCAGAATAATGATAGATCTCTCTTGAAGGCTGCCCATTATGGTATACACGTGCCAGAATCTCTAGGGGCCTGTCTCTCCATTTTCGAGATGCTGAGATATTAGATATTGGTTGACTTTTCAGATCAATTTCCTCCATACCTGTTACCCTCCATAGGCATGTTTAGCTCTTCCTTACTAATGGGCCTAGTGTGCATGTAAAGAGTATGATAGCAGAATAGTACCTCCTCTGGGTAGTACCTGTTCTGAATTGGCCACTGCCCTCCTGCTGCTCAAAACATATTTCTAGTTGGGCTATGGACGCCTTGACTGTTTACTGATGGACAAAGGATGGAAAGCTCTGCTTCTCTTGTTTAGTAGAAACATGACCCTGAAGAGCATTGCTGCAATCGCTCTTGGTCTGTGTCTCAGTCATGCCAGAGCACAAACCAGAGCAGAAAATGGCACTAGAAGATGCCAGCTTGCTTTAGTGGAAAAGAAGTGCATTTTAGTTATTTTGCTGTTTCAGGAAACTGTGTGAAGGTGATACGCTCGATGTGAAGGTGATTTGTAATGTCTGCCGTGAGATGGTATTTTTGTGTGTATTCTTCAGAGAGCTTCATGTTATTTTTCTGTCTTTCAGGACAGAAGGTGCTTCCAGTTGTGTTGGACCAACTCGAAGCTATCGGTCATGCAATATTCAGGTACAGTGATCTATTTGTGCTCTGCTTTTTGATCTTCTCTGCCTCTTGCTCTTTTTCCCTAGATGAACATCATTCTTGTGCAGAAGTAATATGTCATTATTAGTTTCTCATTGTCTGGCATCACTGGTAAATGTGGTTCATCAACAGTAGCCCTTCAAAAGCATATTGAATTTATGGCCTTGATTTTATACAAGAGCAATAACAAATAAAAAACAGATTTTTTTGTTGTAGATTTAATTTTCCTTCTTTTTATAATGCCCCAATGCCAAAATTTTCTCTTCCAAACAGAGCTGCCCAGAAGGCTCCCGGGATTTCCGAGCAGAGCAATGTGCGGAGTTTGATGGGATAGAATTCCAAGGAAAGAAATACAAGTGGCTTCCGTATTATGGAGGTAATGTTAAACATGTAGAATTACACTTCATCCCTACCTATCAGCAGTATGGTTTGAAGTGACTGTAACGTTTTTGACTGTAGTATCCTCATAGGGCACTCCCTTAGTTGGAGTGAGGAGCAAGGGGTGATGTGGGAAGTCTTTTTGCTAGCAGCAAAGCATTGCTAGCAGCAAAGACCCGGGATGCATGGGCTAGGAGACAGCTCCCTTGTTGTCTCTTGTAACAGCCATTCTCTCAAAAACATCGCTCCAGAAAGCGGGAACTGGTTTCAACTAGGTCATAAGGTATGAGGGGGGCAGAAGCTCTACTGTAGGTTTCCATGTTGGCAAAACAATATTAGCAGGATGCAGGAGAAACATGCATATAATTTGAGTGCTTCATAGAATATGATGTCACTTCCAATTGGTCCATGCTTTCTTAAGGAACCAGCTCAGAAGGCAGATGTAGGAAGGAACCAGAGATCCTTGCTCTGAGCTTTGATATGTTATCATTCACAGTTGCTTAACGAATTACAACAGATTTTAAGATGGATTTAAAGTTTTCTTTGGTGGCTGTTGAAGTATTAGCTCCCTAGAGTTTTGTACCAGCGGTTCTCATTCTAGGAAACCTTGTACTCCAAGGGAGCACACGAACAGTCCTTCTAAGGAATAACCAAATACTTGCCTGGCCCAACATCTCCTCTCCACCACTGGCCAGCCAAGGTGCCCAAGGAAATGACTGCATACAGCGAGGCTTTAAGCAGGGTATTTTTCCAACCCCTAGCAGTCTGTGACTCAGATATTTGTTCAATGTCTGCCACTTAATAACAGCCTGCCCTCTGTTTCTGCTCCTGTGATCTAAACCCAGGCTCCTGATGCATTATCAAGCTATTAGCCATACTATTTAATGTGTCTTTTCTCTCCTATCAGCGCCTAATAAGTGTGAGTTAAACTGTATTCCCAAGGGAGAAAACTTCTACTACAGGCACAAGGAAGCAGTGGTAGATGGGACTACCTGTGAGCCTGGCAAGCGGGACATCTGCGTAGAGGGAGTTTGTCAGGTTAGTTATCGTGTTGCTTCCTTCATTTACCATTGGGTTTGTCAGTCTGTCTGTTGCTTCACTTTATTCTCCATCAGAAAAGGAGAATTACTCTGTTTCTAAGGTGCTGAGGAGCACATGGATAGCATTTATCCATCTGTCTCTGAATGTGAAATAGAAGATGCCAACTCTTTCTCTGACAGCTCCTTCCTTGCCCTATTCTGACTTCGCAGACTCCCTGGATTCAGACTTTCTCATTAGATCAGTCCAGAATTTGGCCATTTTTTTCTTTCTTTCCTCTGTCATTGCTGTTTATTGATATCAATGCTCCTGTGCTCTGACAGGCTGTTGGCTGTGACAACCTGCTGGAATCTGCCAAGAAGGAAGACAAATGCTTGCAGTGTGGAGGAAATGGCAGCACCTGCTATGGTGTGAAGGGCACTTTTGATATGCCCAGCCTCCCCAAAGGTACGGGTAATTGAGGTAGTTTGGGCAGGTGAGGAGGAGAGAGTTAAACTTGAAGTCAAGCTGCTACAAGGTGGGGACAACTGCTCACATAATTGTTGTAGGCAGGCTCGAACGTTTATTTGAAATGTCTTGTATAGCATGTGGCTCTTCAGCTGCTTTAGCATCAGAAAATGCATTGATGGGAATCACTCATCCTCGGAATCACTTCCTTAGTCTCTGTGCAGACTGAAGTACTTGCCATGCTGCTGGTGTCATTCCCTGCTCAGTCTCCAGCAGGTAATAGCTTCTTTTATGCATGGACTGACCTGTGGCTAGCGTAGGGTGAAGCTATTCACAGTGCAAATAACGTGACAGCTGAAATGCTTTAGGCTACCATCATAAAACTCGACCAGCTGTTCAGGCACCAATGAAACTGTGAATATCTTTGCTCTTCTGTGCTAGCTCTGTGGCATCCACAGACAGATATTGAATAATCCCCTTCCTTTTTTTTTTTCAGGTTACAATCAAATCTTCATCATCCCTGTGGGAGCCACAAGCATCCAAATAAAGGAGGTTATGCCCAGCAGGAACTTTCTGGGTAAGACTGATGTCAGAACCTCTGTTTCAGTCATTTGGATTCCAGCTATTGCATGAAAATTTGGGTTTCAGGAATACTGGGCTTTGGGATGCCTACCTTGAAGGCTTGATATGACAGAGGGAAAACCCCTTTGAAACCCAGGCTCTCAATATTGAGCATCTTTGAAGTGTTAGTGATGCCCAACTCTGGGCTTCAGGTTTACCTCATTTTCTCTCCTGGGGTGAGCTTGTTGAGTGGGGGAAAAAAATTCCCCAAACACATTCAGATTTCCTGCCTGGAACTTACAAAGAGTCTAGCTGATGCAGCAAAATTCAGCTATGAGTTCTGCTGTTTCCTTGGTGAATGTAAACCCTGACCACTTTTGCCATCCAAAAGTTTAGGGTGGGCTTCTTTTCCCATAGGTATCTTTTAGATATTGCTCTGTACAGCCTCAAACTCTGGTCTGCAGAGGGCAAAAGGAGAGAGAAATCTCCTCACCTAGCTTTCTGGACAGGGCTGGGGAAATTCCAGTGGAGAAAGCAAATTCTTTTCTGCTTTCTGACTCTTCCATTGGAAGTCACTTCCATCAGTGACTAACACTGGGGATGCAGAGACAGGACTGGAATGTGCTGGAGGCATCTGACTGTGCAGCAAAAGGGTGCTTGGTCTGCAGCAAAGCTTGCAGGAACCGCTCTCTGAACGTGGAGCAGCTTCTGGCAAGAGAGCTTTACAGGAGGACAGCATTGTTGGAGGATGATGATCACCTTTGCTTGCCACACCAGCGGCAGTGTTAAGTGGGAACAGGAGCATCCCTGTGGAGTTTTTATGGTCCTCTTTCGACATGTGAATTTGTACTGTCTTGGTGGATGCTGCCATATTAGATGGTCACCACACTTAAAGGGTTGCAGTTCTGAGGTAAAGGAGCTGGTGTTCAGACAGCAGAGCTGAGAGCTCAGTTGATTGCCGGTACCCTGACTGTCTAGAGAAGGCACTGTCCGGTGGTATCTGGAGCTACGTATCAAGTTATGGGTCTGTTAATTTACTGCCTTTTCTTCTCTGGCGTGTGGCTTTGTCCAGCTGTCAAGAACGTGCGAGGGGAGTATTACCTGAATGGGCATTGGACAATCGACTTCAGCCGAGCGCTGCAGGTAGCTAGCACAGTTATGCACTATGACCGTGGCTCAGAGGGCGATCTGGCGCCAGAGCTCCTCCATGCCCGGGGTCCCACCACAGAACCCCTCGTTATCGAGGTGAGTGGAATCATCTGTCCCCGCACCATTACTCTTGCTCTCTTGCTTTGCATAGCAGCTTTGGCTTTGTGCAGTGAGAAGGCGTTGGTGGGGACCACGTGGGAAAGACTGGAGAAGTAGTGGGGCCCCTAGAAATCTTGCAAGGCTGTAGATTCTCCAAGCTGGACCAAAGTGATGTTCTTACAGAAGTAGCAACCTTCGTCCCTCAGTTTAAGAAAGATGTTGAGTTGCTTGAACGTGTCCAGAGAAGGGCGACGAGGATGGTGAAGGGGCTGGAGCACAAGCCCTGTGAGGAGAGACTGAGGGAGCTGGGGTTGTTCAGCCTGGAGAAGAGGAGGCTTAGGGGAGACCTCATTGCCCTCCACAGCTACCTCAAGGGATGTTGTAGCCAGGTGGGGGTTGGTCTCTTGTCTCAGGCTACCAGTGACAGAATGGGAGGACACAGTCTTAAGCTGCGTCAGAGGAGGTTTAAGCTGGATGTTAGGAAGAACTTTTTTACAGAGAGAGTGATTTCCCATTGGAATAGGCTGCCCAGGGAGGTGGTGAAGTCAGTGTCCTTGGATGTGTTCAAGAAGAGATTGGATGATGTACTTGGGGACAAGATTTAGATGATCAGATGATGAGATGATATTGGGTAATAGGTTGGTGATAGGCTAGGTAATAGGTTACAGGTTGGACTTGGTGATCTCTACAGTCTTTTCCAACCTTGTTAATTCTGCGATTCTGTGATTCTCTGCTCTGACTCTCTTGCCCAGAAAGGAGTAAGGCAAGACTGGATGTAAGCTTCCCACCTATTCCCTTGGACTCTTCCTTTCAGGGATGGAAATGTCGGCACCAAATGGGGTTGGGACAGGGACAGGCTCTGGGGCACTGCTTGTTTTATTGTGTTGTAGGCCAGGAGAAGATGCTTACTGTTACAGGATATTCTGACACTGAAAAATAATGGTGTCTAGAGTATCATAGAAGGCAAAGAGACAATACAGCTTAGAGTATAAGTGCTCCTTGAGTGGGAGGGGCACAGGTCAGCTTGAAGCCTCAGACACGGTGGGCAGATGCTGCAAAGGGGAAAAGTGCTGCTGCTGTTATTTCCCTGACTTTCTCCGGTTCTTTCACAGCTCATCAGCCAGGAGCCAAACCCAGGAGTGCAGTACGAGTACTACCTGCCCGTGCAAGGACAGGCCTTGGGTTATAGCTGGAGCTACGGTTCCTGGAGCGAGTGCAGCTCTGAGTGCGGAGGAGGTAAGGGGACAGGACTTAGTCTCTGGGTGCCTCTGCAGGGTCTGTACCCACACCCTGAAGACAGTGTGCCTGTGTGCTGCCCTCTGCAGCTGCTTCCCAGCAGTCTCCTGCTGGAAGACAGCACAGGTATCTGCAGGGAGCAGATAAGGTTTGGTCAAGAGAGGGTCACACATGTGCCCCATGGTTTGCTCTGTCTTATTTTCCACGTCCGAGTCCTCAGACTTGTTATAGTAGGATCTTTTAGGAGTCTTCATAGATAGCCTTTTGTTTTGTTTTGCTTTGCTTCATTTCCTGATGTTCTTTTCAACCCTTTTTGACCACTTGAGAGATCCTCTCCGAAGTGACCAGGCCTGCATAACTGAATCACATCATTCCCCTCTACCATAGCCTGGAAGATTCCCTCTCTCCAGGGCAACTGTCGGATCTCCTGGAATGTCATATCATGTTCACTTTACAGGATCTTCCATGAGCAAAACTATGAATTTTAAGCTAAAAAAACCCAACCCCACAACAAAAAACCAAAACCACCCCAATCGAACAAAAAACCTCTTCATTCGACTAGTATGTCGAGTCCCTATCTGCCACTTCTGGTCTTCCGTGCTGATGGCCATTTTGATAACTTTTGCCGTATTGTGGTTGTAGGTGCTGATATTGTCTTTACCTGGGCACTCTTATCCTGTAGGAAGCATGAAGAGTTCCAAGTTTTTTCTCCCATTTCCAGTTTTCACAAGACTGATCTTCTTAATCTGACAGGAGGCCCCCAACTCTGCTGCTGTAAACTGCACACATCATGTAGGGTTCGTGAGGAAAAATATATGGCTATGGTGATTCCTTGTGAGTCTCAATCCATTAAATGCCAGGAAAATGCCCCTCAGCTGCAAAGAACTATTCTGTCTGTCTTGCCCTTCCAGGGGAGGCATCGTTTTCACATTTAGTGACAGATCAAAGAGCTACATTTGACTCTTTTCCAGGTTGGCTAGGAGCAGTATGGATTCTGCACTCCTTCGTAAACCTGTCTTGCCAACACCAGTGCATTGCAAACCTAGTCCTGGGTGGCTTGCGTTGATCCAGGACGTTCTCTTGCTTCTCCTTTAGGTTTCCAAACTCGTCTGGTATTTTGTACCATAGACAATGAAATTTATCCAGACTATATGTGCAGGAATAAACCACAACCAGACAATAACCGGACTTGTGGCCATCAGACCTGTCCCCAGACAAAACGGTAAGATTTCCTTTCTTCTTCAGAAGTCTGACTTCTTCCTGAGGTGCTTTTGGAACCAAGAAGAAGAATGACCTTCCAACTAATCCTGCCCTCCAGCATGATTCTCTCCAAGAAAGTGTTTCCCTTCTTAGAGAAAGCCAAAGACAAAGGATGGTGATGATAACATTGTGATGAGCATTTTTGTGTGCACAAGGAAAGGGCTCAATACACCCTATGTTAATCTTGTAGACAACTTAAGTTTGCTTTCCAGAGTATGGTTGTGGAAGACAGTCTTCCTACCCATGTAGGAGATAGGAAACAGATTCTCTGTTCTCTTCAACCGGAGCCTGCAAAAACAGAGCACGAGGTCAGAGCTGATATCGTTTTATGTCATTTCTGTATTCCTTGCTCTTAGACAGGGATGATCCTGGAATCTTTTCCTTCTCTGACATTTTTAAACCCCTTTACCCAGCCATTTCCACCTTGTGCCTGGCTCTCATTGCCTTACAGCTGGCTTCACTTGGCTCTTTCGTGTATAGAAGCTGTAACCAGAGCCTTAACTGTGTACCTCGCCGTGTATCTGGTGGGTGCAGTGGAAGCAAATGCCGTTGTGGGTGAGAGGGCACCTGGAAACCTGGGAGCGTTTCTGAATACATGGTAGCCTGTAGCTACTCGTTTAAAGTTCTTTAAATCCTTTGTTCTGTGTATAAAGGACTTCTTACATCTATCTGCCGCGAGCCTGGAGTCACAGTGGAGCACGGCGCTCTCAGATGAAAAGGTAACAAGGTGAAGGAGGTTGCACAAAGCACAGGAAGGCAGCTGCTCTCTCCTGCTCGCCACCTGGTTGCCCGCTGAAGTCTGTGGAGGCTTTTCTCTTTGGCACTGGTGGTAGCAGTGGATGGTGCTTTGCTTTTGATTCCTGCCAATGCAAATGATGGTGGAGGGTGCTGGCTGGCAGCTTGGCTTAGGTGGTTGTGTGTGCTCCTGGTAACTCGATTCTTGCGGGACTGAGGAAGGGACAGTTTCTTGCTAGCTTTCGGCTGCTTATCCTGATAACTGTTGTTTTCCCTCTGAAATCAGGATAAAGTGATGAATGGGATGTTCTGGAAGACTTTCGTTTGATTTATGAAGATAAATGAAGGAATGGAAAGGAAAAGAGAGCATGGAGGATTTGGCAATTGAAACATAAACCAGGATGTCAGCATGCCATAGCAAACCCCTCAGAATTTCTTAAAAGCTCTTCTTTCTTTGGCATGGGTCCCTATAGCAGGCAGAAAAGTACCTATAGACTCTGATGAGTACAAGGATGTGACAGATACAATGCTTGTAATGTACACTGAGGTATGAGAAGTAAAAAAGTTCAAAGCAAAACAGTCGTCCCCACAGCAAACTGCTGAATAGCTTAGGACTTGCAATTCTTCACCCTCTGATGAAAGTCCCAGTCTTATGGTCAACCTTGTCTTGCAAAGGTGAGACAAGTGTCAGAGAAGATGTCCTGACTTGCAATTGAAGGAAGCCATAGACGAACCCGTTGATATAGCCTTTGGAAAATCACATTTGCTTTACAGGAGGCAGAATATGGAGCGGGGTGTTGTGGTTCCCCATTGGAGCTTCTGAAAAATCTCGATCAAATGAATTTGTTTTGAGCCCTGCAACTACACTGCTCTAAGCAGCTTCCATTTGCTGTAGTTGTTCTTTTTGCAAAGGGAACATCTTATTTTGCAGCGAAGGCCATTCAGTTTTGGGCTGATACTTGCACCTTTAGCACTACAGAAGGGTATCTTAAGGAGACAAGCATGGCTGA
Source organism: Todus mexicanus (assembly GCA_013389965.1). NCBI lineage: Eukaryota > Metazoa > Chordata > Aves > Coraciiformes > Todidae > Todus > Todus mexicanus. The sequence continues at coordinate 5,108 of WEIS01074585.1, read as the reverse complement.
GTCTGGTGTGGAGTTTCTGGTGCAGGGTGTGAGTGTGAACTGGCTGGCTGAAACTTAGGTTAGGGGTGGTGAGGGCAGACCAGGGAAACAGCTGGAAGGTCAGAGGAGAAAGCATGAACTGCCTTCACTCCCTGGCTGGGGCTTACCTCGCTGCAAGGACAGGTAGCTGCTCACAAGCAGGTCACCATGGTTCTCCCTCTCCACCACCAGTGCGTTTTGACTGCGCAGCACACTGGAGTCAGGAATGAAACATCATATTCCTGAGGCTAGGACATCTAAGCTGTGCTCCCAGCTGCCTGGGCAGCTCTGAGAGAGTGGACAAGGGCAAAGATTTTAGCATCCAAACAGCTTGTTTAGTGGGCATTCCCTCTTCTGTTTGCAAGGGTGTATAATTTATGGGACAGCTTCAGCAACTAAACACAGGACAAAATCTGTTTTAAGTTTTTGGGGCTTTTGTGTATATGCTACTGTTGGAGAATTTGACAGATTGGAAGAATAAACCAACTTTTTACTGGCTGTCAGCAAAAAGTTCGCAGGCACATGGCATCTGGCATGGTTTGCAGGCAGAGTGTGGTCTTGGCTTGGTTTTACTGCTTCCAATAATGACTGGAGTGTAAAGGGTGGTTAGGCCAGTGTGGGTTTCTTCTGTTTTGGGTGATATGGAAAGTTTTCTTCTCTCTTTTTTTCTCTTTCATTTTCTTTGAACATCATATTCTGCAGACATCAAGAGGCCTAAAGCCATGGAGAGAAATCTTCTCTGTCTGGGAGAGCTCTGCGCTTCCAGAGAAACAAGTGTTTCGTAGTTTGGGATTTGTTTCTGGAGTGGGACTCATGCTCTGCATTGCCATTTAAGCTGGGCAGCGCTTGGTCAAATGGGAACTTGCCTCTGACTCTATTCTGCAAACTGTGTTCTGATTACAACAGGGATGCAACACTGACCTCCCCTGTGCTTCTGGGTGGTTTAGCTGGGCTTACATTTGTTTACTTGCTTCTGTTACCTGCAGGTGGAAAACGGGGGAGTGGGGATCCTGCTCAGCCACCTGCGGTGGGGGCACCCAGACTCGCTCCGTTTACTGCGTGGCATTCGACGGTCAGAGCTCGCAAGGGGTGGTGGATAACGCCGAGTGCATGGCCTTTGCGCAGCAGCCTCGCAGCAGCCAGCCCTGCAACGTGAGACCGTGTGCGACCTGGAACACGGGGCCCTGGTCAGAGGTGAGTTTGTGTGCAGGAGGTAACTGCCTCTTGGCACCCACTGCCAAAGCTTGGAGATAAAGAGCCAGACTCCTCCTTTGGGACTGTAAAAGGTGTGTGTCCCTGGGTAGGTAGCATGCAGAGGTATAAGACTTGTTTAGAGGACTGCAGGGACAAATTCTCCAGCTAGCTAGTGGCTATGCCCTCCTGTAAACACATCCCTGTTCCTCAAAACTGTGCATGCTCCAGCACCTCTGCTCCTCTTATTGCATGTTCTCTCTTCTCTGATCTTCCAGTCCTTTCCCCACTCCTGTGTTTTAATCAGATCCACTCGACCTGGCCCTGGCTGAATACCTGAGTCAGGCCTGGTGAAGGTGAAGGGTGGGCATGAGAGCTGCCATCCATCAGCTGCTGATGTGCAGTAACACTCCCTCCTCTGTAAGAGAGGAGCTCACGGCTCTTGCCTATGCTATTTATTGCTGTGTGTGTATTGCTGCCTCAGCTTTACTAGCCCTGGACAGCAGTACTACACTCAAAACAGTTGGTTAGCAAAATATTCTTGGAACGCTGGTGAGCTGCTGTTTGCTGTGTGTCAGTGCAGGGCTTCTCCAAACACAGCTGCCTGGTGCATTTTTGATGCCTCAGGTGCATTTATATTTCCAGGAGAGGAAACAGTTCCAAGTGTATGTGCTCAGTGCTGCCAGCCAGGCATTTAGAAGGCATCTTAGTTGCCAAGGGCATAGAAAAAGTGAAGGTAGCATCTACTCAGTCCTTAGAGCACAAATGAATTTGCCTCTCTTAAAATGTATGTTTGTAACATTTGACTTATGATATTGTGATGGCACTTTGTCTGAGTGATGGAGCAGCTGCATAGAATGCGGCTTTAAGGCATGATAACCTAATCCCCTAAACTGTAAAGTCCTTTTATCTTTACTGCAGTGACTTCAGGGTTGCAGAATAGGAGCACTGTTTGGGGAAGGTACCAAGAGTTGTGCTCTTACAAACTGATTTCTAAGTGATTTGTTCTTTAGTTCTCAAAAGCAACTGTGTTTTGTGTACTCTGAGAGGTAAAAGGTCGCTCTAGTAAATGAGTGGCTGAAACTCAACCGGGAAACTCATCTAAAGTGATTCAGACTCTCCCGGAGTTAATGCTCTCTGTAAGAGACCTTGGTAATTCATGGAGGAGTAGGCTGGATTCTGGTAAAACATCGCTGTGAATTTAAGAGGGCATTGAAAAATGTCATGAACCAGTTACTAGTACAGAAGTTGTGTCACAGCACTACACCATAAAAATGGAGCACAAGGTCTTCAGGCAGAAGACGTGAGCAATACAAGAGCCTAATCTTTTTTTTTTTTTAATTCCCTTGAATTCTTTACCTTGAGCAGGAGTAAAATATCATGAGATTCTTGGTATTTATTTATTGTTCCATTGTATTCTGCAGTGTTGTTATTTTCCCAAAGACATTCTCCATGTCGTCCTCAGTAGAGACAAGAGAAATGATGTGACTAGGCCAAAATTGTCTGGTGAACTCCAGAACTCCCAGACCCTATCCACCATCCCTTGTTGTCTCTTCTACAGTATAAACAACCACTCTGCTAATTCCCTTCCCAGGAGATTATTTTAATTACAGTTGGTTCTTTCAGGCCATCTCAGAATGATGCTCTGCCCTAATGCTAGGGAGCACAGCCTGGAAATACACGTGGAAACCAAGTGCTTCCTTGTAATTGTTGGACCTCTTTCTGCAGTGTTCAGCCAGCTGTGGGGAAGGAGTCCAGACTCGGACCGTCACCTGCAGAACGCAGCAGGGCTCTCAGGCTCAGGAATTTGCTTGCCTAATGGAGCCAAAGCCATCAGCCACCCAGCCCTGCCTTAAGGAGAACTGCATCCAGGAGATTGGCTGGCACGTTGGAGACTGGGGCCTGGTAAGCACCACACTTTCACGGTTCGGAAATAACTGACGACATTGCTGTGCTCCTCACAAACAAGCTTTGATCCGTGCAGTCTGCACGTTGGCTGAGGCTGGGAGCATGTACTGCTTCATTACCGGCCCCTTGGCTCGCAGTTGCGTTGTAACTGGCACTGGTAATGCTCCAGTTAATCTGCTGCCTGCTTTGTATGCAGCTGCTACAAAAATAAATCCTTCCGAGGGGGGGATTATCGTTTCAGTGACAGTGGCAAAAGCAGCCAATAAGCTAAAACAATCCACTCTTGCTGCTTATTNGAACCTGACCCTCTCCCAGCTGGTGGGTCCCTGTAGTATTGAGATGCCTTCAAGGCCAGCCTGAAACAATTCACTCCAGCTCCCTGCCTCCCCTCTGTGGGTAACAGCAGCTCTTTGGGATGCTACCGGCTGAGCATGGCTCAGAGCCTAATGCTTAAGGGCTGGGTTAAACTTTTGGTAAAATGGTTTGAAGTACGGTTCTCTAATTGTTTAGACGAATCCAGCTGAAATATTGTTTGCTTTATCTTGGTGGAGGAAGCTGTGCACAGCCTACAGCTAATCATGCAGCTGTTCCACACTTCTGGTCAGTGGGGTTTCTGCATTTGGCCTCTGCTGCCTCTCACTTGCCTTGTCTCTGTGCCCAAGTGTTCCAAGAGCTGCAATTCAGGCATCCGGACACGCCAAGTCATCTGCGCTGACAGCGACTCCAAATTCTACAGTCCTGAGACGTGCAAAGCCATCCAGCCACAGAAACCAGCCACCCTGGGTAGCTGCAATACACAGCCCTGCCACCTGCCACAGCGTGAGTGGTGTTGCTGCACACCTGGGTTTTCTTAAGATGCTTTTGTGTGGGTGTAGGAATTCCTGGCTCTGCAGCAGCTTATGTTGTCAGCTTCTTGCTGCCTGTCTCCATCCTGGGTGTGCGTGTTTTGTGCACAGAGCCCTGGTACCTGCTGTGTGAAATGTATGTACCAGGCTTGGGAATGACACTGGTCTGTGTCCACTTTGAGTTCAGTATTCTGTGATGACTCTGTCCCAGTATGTGCTGCAGACTGACCCCAGAGCTCCCAGTCAAGAGGGATGGCAACCTGCACAGGCTCACTAGTTAAAAACTGTAGCCAGCTCTCATCCCTCTGTGGACCAGCTATAGAGGAGGCACAACTGCTCGGATTTTGCTTGCTGTCTGTGTCTAGTCTTCATGCCAGAGCTGAAATGCTGACTTTTGTCTGCCTGCCCATCGCAGGTCGCTCTCCTGACATTGCAATCAAATCCAGTCGCTGCTCAGCAGCTGTTCCAGGAGAGGAGAAACTTTTTCATCAGCTTTAGCCTCCTGTTGACTCCTGGATGGATGCAATTGCAATTATTAGAACATATGGCTGGACTAACTGCGCTCATTTTTGCACTCGTTGTCTTTGCAGAGGTCCCCAGTATGCAGGACACTATGGGATATGATGTCACTCGCCAGTCCTCGCTCACACGTTACAACCCAAACAGCCCTGGCACAGGTTTGGAAGAATTTTCTTAGTTTGGGTTTTTTGGTGATGGTCGACTTGAAACAGGGTGTGTTAGGGGAAAGATTCCTCCCTTTCTTCATTTCTGTCACCTTTTTCACGGGCTTCTAGAAATTCATGGAGCCAGGGGCAAAATGTAAATTCCTTTGCACCGATAGTGAGTGGTATTTGAATCTGTCCATACAGAAGACTCTGTATGTTATATACATCCCAGGTTCTGGTAGCATGAATTAAGTGCTGGCTGAGAGAAATGCTGCCCACAGCAGATCAAAGGAAGAAAGCACGATGTGAGTGGACCACAGTAATGTGGCAGGTGGTTTCTCATAAGACAGCAGGAAGAATGGCTGGGGCAGTGAGCAAAGAACCTCAGGATAACCAAATCCAGAAGGGTGGGCCAGAAGAGACATATTCTGATGAAACCCTGGTGCAGAAAAGCCCGCCGTGTAGCCTTGGGCAGGTAAAA
>WEIS01074581.1:1011-20675 GCA_013389965.1 Todus mexicanus | reverse complement strand
AAAAGCTTCATGGCTTGAATGACAAGTGAGGGGGGGGTTCTCTGACTGCAGCAGCCAGCGCTCTGATCAGAACACAAATATCCCTGCTTTCCTCTGCAGACAAACCTGATATTTGGCTGGAAGCTCTACTCTTACAAAACTCTCTTTGATTCAGCAGAGACCATGGTCAGTCTTCAGCTGGGAATCTTCAACTATGAGGAGGTACCACCTCTGATTTTTGAGAAGTTCATCACTTTGTCATTAGCAGCTCAGCTATCAAATACGCTTTGAACGAGCAAATAGAAGGACTTTCAATTAGTGTTAGACAATCTAATTTTGCAAGTCCCACAGCTCCCTAAGGCAGCCACCTTTTCTCATCGCGGAGAAGACACCAAGTGCAACATAACTCACATCAAGAGACCCACAATGAACCTTTCATTGAGAAAAGTGCTCGTATTTTGACTAGATAAGCTACTTATTGATTACAGAAAGTTTTGAGTAATTTCCTTAGAAAGCTACCAACAGACATGTGAGCAATGCCCTGCATTTGTTCTAAACACACACCCAGCGGCTTCCCAAGAAAGGCCAGGCCTTCCACAAGGAAATTTTACCTTTGTTTTTATTACTCTTGACTTTTTCATTACATTCTTTCAANCCTTTGTTTTTATTACTCTTGACTTTTTCATTACATTCTTTCAAATATTACAACACCCTTTGAACAGCTCTTTCTAGATTAAGCTACTTCTCTGACTGTGAAGTCCTACTTGGTGGATGTTTCTAGACCATGGATCCAACAGGGTCTGGGTAGCTTTGAAGATCAGTAACTGGGCACAAAGTTTTTCACCTCCAAATCCCACTCATGTTGTTAGTTGAGAAAATATATCCCCACGTTGCAGCTTACATGAAAATGAGGGGCTTGGATTTTCACACAACCTTTCGTTTATGTGCGTCTCTGATAGCCTGACTGGGCTTCCTTGTAAAGACACGACTAAATAAAAGCATGCAGAGATTTCATCCATACTTGAGAAGCTGAGGCCTGATGGAGCTTCAGCTGTTCTGCAGATAAACAGAATTCCAGGCTTGTCAACTTTCACGTGAAACTTTCAAACCCTAACAAACAAATGCAAATACTTAAAAACCCCAACCAACCAATGGTTGCCCACATTCCTATACATATAAAATATTCACTCATCTTTGTACTATATCTTATCAACATAGGAAAGCGAATAAGAAGAAAAATTATATAGAGATACTATATTATAGATACCATAATTGATTAGCCATAGGGATTTTCAGAGACAAACCCCTTACTGTGTCTTAACTGCTTGTATGAATGATTTCTTTGTTTTTGCAATCAAAATATGTCTTACCTTACAAATACCACAGGTCTTGGACTACAACCCCATTTTAGGCTCCTTCTTAATTGGATCCTGCATAATTTTCATGACATTTGTGGTATTGAATCTGTTCATCTCGGTGATTCTGGTTGCTTTTAGTGAGGAGCAGAAGCACTACCAGGTATGTTCATCTGAGCTCTCCTGTTGTTTTTAACATTTATTGTGCCGCACTTACTCATGACTTAGGTATTCCACCATTGGATGAAAGCCCTGCAAACTCAGTCCAACTCTTAAGAAGTCAACATTTACTCACAAAGCACACTTCAGATTTTCCCGATTTAAGCTATCCGCTCCTGTTCGGACAAGTTCCTGTTCAGATTTAGTACAAGATTTGATTTGTAGCCTTCCATTCACATACTAAATCCAGCAAGAAAACACCTCTTAGACTTGTGCCCCAGCTCCATTGAAATAAGGGCCAAAACTGCTACTGAAGTCCACGAAGACTTCACATTTCCTCTTAAAACTGTCCCTGTGACTGCCTGACACATTCAAGCTATTGATAGCATGGTGAAATTCAGTTTAGTACTCCAGTACTATCCAGAATTCCTCAAAGTTTTAAATAAAGGGAGATGAAAACAAAGGATACGGTCAATAGAAACCAAGATACATTTCATTTTTCTCATTTACTTCATCTAGAAAGGGTGGATGGCAGCTTGCTGTATACACCACTAGCTGTATGACAGCTGGCAAGTGAACTCCAGGTTCCTGGAACAAGATTTCCATGGATTTTGACAGAGCTCAAACTTCTGTAAAGTCCATGTTCTCCCATGCTCACCTGGGACTTTTGTCTTGATAAAAATACTGGTGTGATGCTTTGCTTGCTTTGGCAGCTACTTGTGTTCTGCTTAGAGTCAAGGTTGGCTGATTTCACCTCAGTTCGAGGATTTCTCTTGGGATTTTGGCTGCAGCAGAGTCTGTATCTGCTTCTGGTCCGGGCACCCAAGTAACTCCCTTCTCCTTGTTATTTCAGCCTTCAGAAGAAGAGGAGATTGTTGATCTGATGCTAATGAAACTTTTCAGTTTCTTGGGGATTAAATGCAAGAAGGAGGAGAAGCCATCCCCTTGCGATCAGCTGGAAGAACCTGCCAGCGACTAAGCGATAATGACCAATATGAAAAAGCCGCTTTGTTTGTGGGTGTTTTACTTTTTACAGCTCAGCTGCAGCTCAGACTTAGGTTATCATGGCTTCTGGCTGAAACACCGTGGCCTTCACGGAATCACTGAATGTTCGGGATTGGAGGGGACCTCCAAAGATCCTCTAGTCCAATCTCTCCCTTGCCAGAGCAGGATCACCTAGATCAAGTCCCACAGGAACTCATCCAGGAGGGTTTGAAACATCTCCAGAGAAGGAGACTCCACAACCCCCCTGGGCAGCCTGGGCCAGGCTCTGTCACCTTCACTGTAAATAAGTTTTTCCTCATATTTAAGCGGAACCTCCTGTGTTCCAGCTCACACCCATTGCCCCTTGTCCCATCATTGGGTGCCATCGAGAAGAGCCTGGCTCCATCCTCCCGACACTCGCCCTTCCATATTTATAAACATTCATGAGGTCCTCCCTCAGTCTCCTTTTCTCCCAGCTCCAGAGCCCCGGCTCCCTCAGCCTNGAGCGGCCCGGCTCTGCGGCATTCACCGGGCCTGAGCCCGGAGCCGAGCGGAGCCCCCCGGGTGTGCGGGAACCGAGCGGCGGGATGCGGGGGGTGATGGATCCCGGGCAGGGTGGCTGCGGCCCTGCAGGGGATCAGGGGGTCGGGCAGGGTCGCTTTGGCTTTGTAGGGACTCAGAGGCTCAGGCAGGGTCGCTGTGGCCCTGCAGGGGATCAGGGGGTCGGGCAGGGTGGCTGCGGCCCTGCAGAGGGTCGGGCAGGGTGGCTGTGGCCGTGCAGGGACGCAGNGGGTCGGGCAGGGTGGCTGTGGCCCTGCAGGGACTCAGGGGCTCAGGCAGGGTGGCTGTGGCCCTGCAGGGACTCAGGGGGTCGGGCAGGGTGGCTGTGGCCTCGCAAGGGCTCAGATCAGCACCGCCTCGCTTTGGCAGGGCAGGTTCACCTGTCATGTGTCCTGATGCTGACCCTCTCCCAGTTCCTCCTCCCGTGAGGAGCTGGGTCACCTCCCTCAGCTGGCAGAAAGAAGGCTTTCTAACCTCCTCTCCATAGAATGCTGCAGGGTTTTTTAGCAAAGCGGCCCCAGTTTCTGATCCGACTGTGAACGTCAACTTGGCAAAGGCAGGGGATCTTCGTGCTGAGCCAGCCCGATGGGAGCCCCAAGAAGCATCAGCCATGGGCAAAGCCAGGTGGCAGGAGCAGGCAGGGCTGGAATGGTTGGGTGTCAGGAAACCTCAGCCAGGTTTTCAGGGCCTTAGGCCTGCTGGGGCTAAAGAAGTTTGGCTCTGACCCACCTGGTCCTGTGCTGCGTAGCTATAGAAGGCGTAAGGCAGGACATGGAGCTTACCTGTCAGGGTTTGGTGTGGTCTTGCAGTCAGTGTAGTTAATTCTACACGTCCCTGCTGCTGTTGGAGCTCTCTTTGAATGAAAGTTAGCCGCAGAAGTGTGAAAAACAGAATCTGTAGTACTCTAGCAGACAGAAACGTTGAAAAGGTAGGCGAGGAGGAGAATATGCTATACAAGTAATGAAGCCATTAAGAGGAGGTCATAACTCTCCTTCCAGGTAGTCTTTTAACCTGTTTAACTGCCACCTTCTGCACGTGAAAGCCACAATATTTATTAGTTATCATTTGCAAAGCTTTTTTTCCCCACTAATCTGTTTAATGTACCCCTTGTTTCTCTTTTGATATAATTTGAAGGAACGAATAACATAAATTATGCTTTTGTTTTAGGCAGAGAGGAAAAAATTTTGTATGCCTCTTTGTGGAGGTGTGAGTTTTCCTTCACTCTTTAGGTACATATCTCTGAAATATTTAATAGGGGCACGCTGAGATAAATAAAGGTTTGAATTCAGAAAGCGCTAGTTAAGCTGAAACCAAAGTCACGCCGAAATGAATGAAGCTGAAGTAAATCTAGCTGCTCTTCTGACAAAGAATGCTCACAGAGATTTGGTGTGCTTGGACATCTCATATTTGTTGAATTTGATTTATTTATTGGGCTGATCACAAAAGCTCAAAGTTCAATTTTTGAGATTACTTATTAACTATTTTTAATTTGACCTTTACTTTATTTGCAGTGGGGTTTGTTGCATGGTTAGAATTTTCCATTTTTCCCTTTTTTTTCCCTACAAGAACCTTATGTGCACTTCTTACTGCTCAGAACATTTTACTGCTATGTTCCAAACTGCTCAGGGAAGCCTTCTGGGGTTTTTTTTATACACAATGTTATTATCCTACATAAAAATATATTGGTTGGCGTCTTCGTGACATGTGGAATGTCACAAGTGCTCAGCTTGGTTTGAGATCCTGTCTCATTCTCCGTTTTTATCGTTCATTTTTCCCTTTCCCAGGACATTCCCATGGGTTTAATGTCTTGACCTACAATGATTTAAGACATTTGATTCCTTTTGTTCATTAGAGCATGTCCTGAGAGATTTCTGTAGGTATAAATAACGCTAGCTGAAATTCTCTGAGTGATAATTTGAGTAAAAATACTTCATATTTGCATTTCACTCAAAATCTTTTGTTTACTGTACCTGCAAAAGCATCGATCGCTCTACTGAGGTCTATAAAACTTGGTCCATCTTCAAGACAAACCATTCTATCTGACACTTGCTTCTCTTCCATGTGTTCAGACATAAATAAGAGGATTACTACAATTGAAACAGCTTAAAATATGTCATGGGGAGGGGAAGGGGATCAGCTGCTTTTGCTAGCCAGTTTGTAACTTCTTTACTCCAACTTTGGCTCTATTTAAGTACTTTGAATGAGCTGCTGGACTGCTGACACTGTCTCTAACGAGTCATTAACACTGGCCTTCCCAGGAATAAGAAAGTGTTTGTCACAAACAAACATTAAATGGGCTTGAAATGCTACTGTAGAAATGCATAACCATGAGTAAAGGACACGCAGCAGCTTTAGATTTATTCTGTTGCTTGAAGTAGAACCACTTTTGCTCCTGTATTTCATCAGTCTCTGGGTGATTGCAGCAGAACACCTCAGGAGCTGCTGCTGTGTCACTAAGCACTTAACATATCTTCCAAAGGAAACCCAACAAAAGTAGCCTCAGTAAAAAAAAATCAATACCCTCCAGCTAAAGCCTGCAAATGTGTTACTGTATTTAAGTGAGCAACATGTCACTGACTTCTGAAATCCTGAGTTTGTTTCCTTTTAGCCCGCAAATTCACAGACAAGCACGAATGGGTAACAGTTGAAAACGGCATTGGAACAGTAGGAATCAGCAATTTTGCACAGGTATTGATCCCTCCCCCCTCCCCCAAGTCTGCAACATTTATTTACACGTACCTGCTCTTGCCCTTGCTCTTTGGACAGTTGCTTTTCATTATTGTTCTAATTGCATACGCTATACAACGAGCGTGATTTTTGGACTTGGCTCTATCGCATTATTCGTGAAGTTAACGCTGTTTCAGCAGTCTGATAATGTCTTAATCACTTTAGATTGAGCCTATGGAGAGCTGAACTTGAGGAGAAACTTTATGGTTCAGCAGAATTTAAAACCTCCTTTAGTGCTTCAGTTCTTATAGGCCTGAAGTGTTCGTGCCTGTGTGAAGAAATACTGTGCACTTTTTAGACCAAATTTCCCTAGAATATGAATATGGTGCAGTCCCTCTGGCTAGAGAACAGAAATAACAACATGGCATATATTTTTTTCGCCCTAGGATAGGAATTCCTTTCAGATTTTTTATTTTGTTCTCGAGCAAGTACTTGATTTGGAATAGTCACGGGCAAATTCAGGATAGAGACTCACTGTATGTGGGACTTAAGAAAATTTAATGAGAGGAGCTGTCAGTGAAGCGGAATTAATGTTTATTAAGACAAGCAGCACTTCCCATAATCTGAGTTTTCTGTCCGTAACACCAGTGCTGTGTCAGACCCCCCGAGTCTGTCGTGAGCTGGGGCACACTGGCCAGGAAAGAGGCAGAAGCCTGTTCTGGGTGAACCGATTCTTACGGCGATAAGGCTCCTTGCGAAGTGAGTGAGGACAGACTGCGTGCTGACAGCTCTCCAGTTTGTCCAAGTCTCTGGGGAGGAATCTTTGCATTTTACTGGAAATAAATCCTCTGTGCTTTATAACAAAAGGAGAATTCCCTCAGGTCTTCAGGACCTTTGTCCTGTCAAGCAGTTGTTCCTCTCACTGATGCGAAGATCAGCAGATGTTATTGCTCAGTCTGCCTGAAGAGATCTGTATATAAACCTTGCAGCTCAGCCCGAGGGTTATTAGCACTGTAATAGCTAAACAACAATTTGCCATTTAGGACATTATAGAAAACCTTTTTTTTTTTTCACAAGCTAAATGTTTAAAAAGTGAAAAATGTGCAGTCTGTAAAGAACGAGAACTCCAGAGACAGAGATGACTTATGTACAGGTTCGAGAGTGACTGTATCAGATCTCTCCTGTCTATAGTATCTTCATTGTGTGCTTTGATGCTTTTGTTTTTCTTTTAAGGAAGCATTAGGAGATGTTGTTTACTGTAGTCTTCCAGAAATTGGGACAAAATTGAGTAAACATGGTAAGTTTCAGCTCTAATTTCTAATGAAGTAATTGTTCTACTCATCCTGCTCTCCCTTCGCAAAGATGAATTTTATGAAGTAATCTTTATGTTCATTAAAAGTATGATTATAAATCTGGATGCAAAATAAATTCAGGTATTTCTACAGCTTTAATTTCAAATTCTCACTGTCGGACCATGCATGGTAGCGGAAAACACCTGCTTATTAAACTGTGGAAACATTTATTTAAAGATAGTAATAGAAGCTTGTATTAAGAAAAATGTTTTAGATATTGGAAATGTGTTTCAATACTAATTGTACGCTCCGTTCCTAAAATATTTATGCTTTGACTTGGACTTGGTAGTGTGTAGGTTGGCTTCTTTGCAATTCCACAGTTGCACATTTGAGTTGTACCATATGAAACGTGATACCAAGCTCTAATTTCTCTGTGAATATATGGACTTGGTGATTTTTAGGTATCAGCTGTAATCATACAGTTTCATTCATTGGTGATGTACAAATTGTTCCATTCTTAAGCATTCAGTTATGTAACTTGCCATGTTAAAGAAGAGTGAGCATTAACAGGTAGAAAGGAAAAGCCTGTTCCTGTGTTTATTACACAGACAGCTGTCTTGCTAGGATATGAAGAAAAGATTGTCGTTAGCTTCAGACATTGCAGAAAATGTGTGTGGCTTTACTGAGGTAAAGTAGCAGGCCTTTCTTTTGCCATCCTTACAGTCTGTATCAAACTGTTTGGGCCAAATCTATTACATCACATTGAATGGTGAATGTTAGACAAAAGCTCTTTCTATTTAGGGTTTTAATTAACCAACTCGTAGTTTTGTTTTATCTGAAGGATTTTCACTTCCATTTGGTTCTTTTCTACCCGTTCTGGCCTTAGTCTAATTCCAGGCTTTCCCAGAACATGTTGTTCCCCGATTCCTTGTGCTGATGCCTATCTCCTCTTCTGACAGCTCCGTGTTCCTCCAGCCTTTCTCGTTTGCCTGTGGCTTAGAGTTACTCTGGACTAACATTGCTCCAGGCACCATTTCCATAACTGCCTGCAAAACAGCAAAAAGGGAAGAGCGGCCGGGTGATTCCAGCGTGCTGCTTCTGAATACTAATGTGTGTGTTCCAGTGAGCGCGAGTGTAACGCTTGATGGTGCTTCTGAAGGAAAACTGGCATTCCTGAGCATCGAATCTGTTAACTCCAGCTCATTGTCATAAAGTTGGTGACTTCAGTCTTGTTTACAATTTTCCTTGCTCAAGATTAAGACGCTTCTGCAATGGCTCAGTTATCCCTAGAACATCTGACTGAAAAAAACTGAAGCACTTTATATATTCTTCTTAAAAAGCTTTCAATCTTATTCTGTGTTTCAGATGAGTTTGGAGCTTTGGAAAGCGTGAAAGCTGCTAGCGAACTCTACTCTCCTCTCTCAGGAGAAGTGACTGAGACTAATGCTGCCCTTACAGATAACCCAGGGCTCGTCAATAAATCTTGTTATCAAGATGGTAAGATGTCACTTTTATCTTTCGATAAGGAATCCCACCTAAATTCCTGCTACCACAAATGGCTCTGCAATTCCCAGTTCTTCCAGTTTAATGGTGTGGATGCTTAAATGGAATATATTGAATATAGTTCAAGCCCAATAAATGTAACACTAAAGTGTTATTGTAGTCTTGTCTTTGCTGACAGCTGTTTTACAATGTGTTCCTTTCAGACATTGAATCTAAATCTATTTTTTTCATCTGGTAACAGCTCATGATGCTGAGAGGGCAGATTTTTTTCTTACTATTTCTAGACTGCGTCTCCTCAATGCCACTCTCACAGACGGTACTAAATTAGACAACTGCTCTGACTCAAAAGGCTATTTCTTATGACAGGTTCTTTGTTCGTTCTTTGGAGTACTGAAACATTGCTTTGCCTGCCCAAGAAACCCTGTTGATTCTGCCTGTGTTACAGGGCTTCTGTACCTACCAGGAGGATTCCTGTGAATGAATCTTTCTTGTAGGATATTGGCAACTGTTTTTCATTTCCTAATTCCAGGTTGGCTTATCAAGATGACTGTGGAAAACCCTGCTGAACTTGACGAACTGATGAATGAAGATGCCTATGAGAAATACATAAAATCCATTGAGGACTGAGCTGGAATAATGAAATAAATCCATACAAAATATTTCAGTGTAGTTTGTCATCAATCGGTGAAGTACAGAATAGCCAGTTTTGGCAACCTGAAAAATGCCACTTACGATCGTATATACAAGGCCATAAACAACTGCAGTGATAAAAATGTTCAACCTGCAAGGGTGTTTTATTCTGTTGTCTGATTTATGTAACTTCAGGACGTGAACTGTAATATTTTGGGTAACAAAACTTACTTGCTAATATACATACTTCCCAAGATTCATTTGACAATCAAAGTTAGTAACAACAGCCTTAATGTGGTGATTTTGTAGTAGGCACATGACTGTTCCCGTAACCCGAGCTACAGCTTTCCCTGAAGTACTTTTCTATTCCTCCCAAGATATTGAAAAGCAGTGTCTCCCTAACCTCCTAATATTTTTCCTAGTTGTAGTTTCAAAGATGACACCAAAAAAGAAGCTGTATCAACTACCTCTTTGCATGATTTTTACTTCTTTACAGAATTTATTAATCCTTTTGTTCTCCTTCTTCATTTTACTATGTAATTAAATAGTCCTGCCTTTGAGGCAGAAGGTATGATCCTTGTCTTCTGATTTCTATGCTTTCTTAGTACGCAGAGCTCATTCAATGACAATTTATCAAGGTTCTAGAGTGGATTGTTTAGGCTGTGGTTTTTGTCTAGTAAACACTACTTACGTCACAAGTAATTAAGGAACTCTACGTCTTGTGCCCAGCAACTGTGATTCCAGAAGAGTAGATACGTGTGGAAACTGTGATCAGGAATAGTTTGGCATATAATGTATCCGTGTGTGTCGGTCTTCAAGTAGTAGGCACACTGCTGTACTGACATCACAGGAATGGAACCAGACCTCTCCCTCCACCAGCCAGTAAACTAAAGCAGCTGATTCCATTAAACTCAATATTTAATGAATCTGCAAATGTGCGCTCAAAGTTGAAGTGACATCTAAGGGTATGGCTGAGTTGGACAGACCTGCACTTTAGGAAAATGAGATAGTGCAGCAGAGTTGTGGTCCGAAGCTTTTTTTCTACTGTTTTAAAATAGTGATTTGAAGCAATGCACAGAACAGGAATGAAAACCAATGATCTGTTAAGTTGAGCTAAGAGGAAGCAGAGGGAAATTTAATTCATATAAGATGACAAAGGCAAGATATGTACTCCTTTGGAAGTTCCTTTCAAAAGCTCAACCCTTCTAAAGGGCAGAAATACGCTGCAGGTTATACAGAAGCCTTTCTAATGTATAAAAATATAGGGCTTTCTTTTACAATCTGAAGAGATGTCCAAGTAATTGGTGTTTCTTTGAAATCCTAGGAGCTAATTTTCCCAGTGCAAGTCACAGATAAAAGCTCTGCCAAGAGAGACTCACTCCACTGTGGGCTTAAGATAAAACTGTCTTCTCTGTAGGAGTTCAACTGCAAAGTGGCCAAGAGGACAGAGTGGGTTTGATGGTGGGTTTCACAGGAGCCCAAACTGGGCAGTAGCTGATAAACAAAAGGCTTCGGTAAACCTAAATGCTTTAAACCCCATCGGTACTCATCCATTATTCACAGTACCATGCAGTATTTATTGTGACTACAGTCAGGGCTCACAGTAGTTGGGAGCTTGAGCCTGGCCTCTTTTTACAGACTTCCTGAGTCAGTTTGGATCTCTGACCTCCCTGTGCACTTTCCAAAGAGAAAGAGAAAGTTTGTTTCAGATTAGAATGAGTGCAGGCAAATAGGGAGAGGAATGCACGAAAATGTCTCAATTTGATACTGTTTCTTCCACCGCATTTTTTTCCAACTGTACTACAAAGCAATAGGCCCTCCACTCACTGCCCTGTAATACATGACCCTTGGGGATCTCCCTCTAACCCTTAGTCCAGAGCACTGTGAAGCATTTTGACACAGAGTGGCCCTTAAAACGTTTGGATTTTTTTTCCTTTTGATCAGGGAAACATGAAATAGTGTTTTGTGTAATCTCCTAAAGAACCTGGGGAATAGTAAAAACTGGCAAATCTTAACTCTTCCTCAAGCTTTGCCTTCATCTGTGCATTAACAGTGTTTATAAGGTTACATATGAGTATGGATAACCAACAGCTTTCTGGAGAAACTATCTGAAACAGAATTCAACCCTTCTTTCCCGGTGTACAGCTGGAGAAGGGATGTTCTTTTGCTTAAAGAGGAGGACCAGGAACCTCGCTATCCCTAATTCTTTTAGGGTTTTATATGACCTTCAAGCGATTTATTAAATTTTGCAATTCCTCTTAAAATGGGAACAATAACACTTCGGTGCTTTGCTTGCGTGGTTTATGCCAAGAGCTCTGGTGTTCTACAGTCATTTTGGGCCAAAGGATCTATTATCGGAGGAAATATTTGTCTATCTATCTTTCTACAATTCACTCAACCACCTGAATCAGGCTGCCAAAAGGATATATTCTTCCCTGTTTGATGTATGCTACCCAAGCAGAGCTCTTAGCTTCCAAATAATCCTGTAAATTCACTGCATTCAGCAGCAGCAGGAAGCCTCGGGCAGCCCACGGTGCGCTGGCTGGAGCCAGACTCTGCAAGACCATGACTGCAAAGCTTGCCGGCATGAATCCGTAATGAGTGCCTTTCATCAGCAGAGAAAGATGGAGTGAATGTGTATTAGCTTTGGTCTATGACACAATTTGAAATGCTTTTGTATAAATCAGAGGGGGAAACATCAAACTTGTTCGCCAGTGTGTGCTCCTACAGAAAATGAATAAAGGAGATGATTTTTTTTACAAAATAACCACTTTATCTGTGACCTCTTAAGTCTTTATCCTGAGCTTAAGAACTTAACACTCATAACTGCGGGATACTAAACACTATAGACTCAGTAGAGAGATTGGGTTTATGGCAAATTATGATTTCCACACTTCTCCCACAACCAGTAATTCTGTCTGTCTCCCCTGGGTGTTAATTGTATCATCACCTTTCTCCCTACCAACGCTTCCTTTCTGTTCCACAAGTAACAGCCCTTTTATCTCTCAAATTATCTAACTGAATAATACAAGCTAAACTAATTAATTGGAACTAATTTTTTCAATCCATATTTAATTTTCTGAGATGTTTATTGACATCAGTCCTGCAAAGATTGCATACCTAAAATTTTCTCTGATTTTCAACCGATGAACTACTGCCTCTCCCTGCGAATCTTGAGCCATCACTTATATAAATACAAATCACGTCATTGTTACTTTTCACTAAAGGGGAAAAAAAAAGCAATGGTATAAAACGAAAAGAACAAAAATACACAAATAATAACACTTGGCGGTGTTTTGATGAGCATAAAATTAAGGGCACTGTCAACCTTGCTGTAATTAAATTAGCAGTAAGACAATTAGCAAAGCAGCTCTGATGATTAGAAGTTTCTAATGCTTCTCTTAACTAGTGTCTCCTGTGGATAAGGATCCTCTTTCCTTTTTCTTCATCCTGGTAGACTGGGAATTTACAGCCTTCCCATAGTAATGGCTCTCATTACACCAGGCTGACACATACAGGACATAACGTCTATCATCATGTCAGCTTCACTATATGAATAAACAGAACTGCACCAATCAATCAATTAATCACTCAAGAATGATCCTCAGCTGAGCAGGGGAGGCTTTTCGGGACACATCACCCAGCAAAGAGGCAAAGGAAATTGCACCACCCACCCTGCATGTTTTGGAGAAGAGAAAGAAAACCCAAGAATAGCACGTAATTAATCAATAACACGAGTTCACCAGCTCCAGGTTGTCAAATGGTGACACGGGAGAGATTTAAAGAACTAAAAGTTTACCAATCCTTGCATGGTTTGACCACGCGGTGGCACTCAGAACGTTGGCTCTGGTGACACAGGCAGGGTAGGGAAGGGCAGGCAGCAGGATTCAGCCCTGAAAGGTTCTGGCTGCAGGGACAGCTCAGCTTCAGTATCTGTCATTGCCTGGGTCAGCTTCGAGAGCAGGAAAAACAGTAACACATCTTGCTTCATTGAAAATATTTAAAACCAGCTCCTCACAGCGCTGTATATAACAAAGGAATGAACTTACTTAAACCTCGTTCCATTGCGCTCGTCACCTTACCAGCTTTCTTCTCCTCCAGTCACCTCTTGCAGCACACCTAGAATGCGGCCTAGGGGGGGAAGGGGTGTGCACAGACAGTCTGAAGTGTTGCCAAGTTCCAAACACGATGCAGCCGTCAGGTCAGCGGGCGCCTTTCAACAACAGAGCAGAGACTGATCCAGAGCTTTGGGGAAAACATTCTCCCACCGAAGTCTCCAGGGAAAATGCTTTGACCTGAATGAAGCTGCATCAGTCTCACCGAGACTGCAAAAGTCGTCGGCAAGAAGAGCGCCGCTTCTACTGACAAACGTGCTTAATGTGGAGAAATGTGACTGGGCTAACGGAAGACCGAACATCTTTGGCAAGCTGTTCCCAGGGAGTACGACCTGTTGGATTTAAGACAATGTTAAAAGACCCTTGAGCAATGTCAGTGCAAACTGCCAGCAAGATATGCTGCAGATGGCACAGACAAATTCTGAGAGTGGCTTAAGAGTGTCCTCAAGGTAATTTTCTCCACTTCTCCCACATGTACTTGAAATGGTCTTAGAGGACTTGAGACTGTCCTTGGCGGGAGAATTTAGTCTGTGGTATCTGAATTGGTCAGAGTTTGCCTCGCAGTATCAATATCCCTCTCTTCCTGATACACTCTAATTCAGTCACTTCAGACCTGATCTATTTTAATGCAGCACAAGTGTCCTACAGCCTCTGCTATTAGGCCGGTTTGTTTGTCATTTGTTTACAGCGTTTAATTATTTATCCCGTTGAATGTATTTTGCTTCGAGATGCACTTTAAAGGAGGTACAGCTCTTGTACCTTTCTCTAACCATGAAAATCAATCCACAAGATTAGAGGATGAGTCCGCACTTTTTAGGACTCAAGAGTACTTCTGGTTTTCAGCCATCAGCCCTCTCCCTTCTTCGCTGCATGGGTCTGGATCAAGACAAAATGACAGAGAATTAAGTATTCTTGGCAACTCTTGTCTGTTCTGAGAAGCCCTCACTTACGCCAGACCTGGTGAGGGAAAGTCAATGATAAAACTGGTGTAGTATCACCATTGCACGGCTTTTTTTTCTGCTATGTATCATCCTTACCTACAACTGAAACATTTTTGCAGCTTTCTGATAGAGTAAGGGGCATTTCTTACGTTGAGGCGGCCTGGTAAAGGTGTTAGACAGCAAAGAAGAAAACTCAGCTGTTCAAAACCTCTTTTTTAAATCTACTTCCTATATATTCCATAGGTTTAAAGAGTAACTGAAGGGCAAAAGGGTCCTTTAATGCATGTCCCTGCTTCTACGTGATCCAAAGTAGTATTTCTAATAGGGAATTTCAGAGCGTTGCAAAATGCTACTCTTCAGAGGTAGCACAGACGACCCCTGTTTCTCCTTTCTACCTGCCCCTGCAGCCATCCTGAGGTCAAAAAAAAGTTGGGAACCATGGATCTAGATCACCCCAACAGCAGGAGCTCTTGGGATGAGGCTGTGTGAGAACCTGAGCTGATCTCGCAGCTCCAAGCTGCTGAAAGACCAGACTCTTGCTCCCCCTCACTCCTCCTCGGCTTCTGCCTTCTCTCCATACCTGATCCACCTCGCTCTTGCCACCTCTGCCTGTCACAGAGACTCCACGGCACTCAGTACAACCCCTGAGGCAATTCAACTCATCAGTCAGACCCAAAATCGATGGTAGATTCCAAGAAGTGCCCAGACTAGACACGGTTTTGGTGGGAAACTGTCTGAAATACTGCAAGGCCAGGTAAGTCACAAGGCATTCTCAGAAAACATTGAACTTTTAGTGATATTACTTTTAAAAACATTAGAAGCAAACATCACTGGGTGAAATATAAACATTGCAGAAGAAACTACAACCCAAAGTAATTTACTAGATTAGTACATAGTTAAGAAACAACCTTTTTTTCTTAAAGAAGGTCAAGGTAAATCAAAGAGACGGTAATAAAAACTTGCTTGTTTAAGAACACTGCCTCCAACAGACAGCATCTCCAGCACAGAGAGAAATAACGTGTGTAACACTGTGAGGGAGGAGTTTGGTTTGTCTAAACCATTCCAAGAACAGCTGGTGTGGTGCCGTGCTCTCCTTGGCACGCCTTCTGCAGCCTCAGCGTCCCTGGGGCCTTTGTGGCTCTCTGAATAACCCACTGCCAGAAAGTGGGTTAAAGACTCTGGAAAAAGACCTGGGAATCCTGGTGGACAACAGGATGACCGTGAGCGAGCAGTGTGCCCTTGTGACCAAGAAGGCATCCTCGAGTGCATCAAGGAAAGTGTGGCCAGCAGGTTGAGAGAGGTTCTCCCCCCACCTCTACCCTGCCCTGGGGAGGCTGCACCTGGAGCGCTGTGTCCAGCGCTGGGCTCCCCAGTTCAAGGACAAGGAACTGCCAGAGAAGGCACAGCAAAGGGCTCTGAAGATGATTAGGGGACTAGAACACGTCTAATACGAGGAAGGGCTGAGGGACTTGGGTCTTTTTAGTCTGGAGAAGATTGAATGGGAGGGAAATCTCATTAATGCTTACCTATACTAAAAGGGTGGGTTTCAGGAGGATTGGAGTAGATGATCCCCAGAGGTCCCTTCCAACCTCTATCATTCTGTGAATATTTGGAAGAGTCCTTATGACTAATTTAGCTAATACCAAGATAACCTCAATTCTGCATCACCACCGGAAGAAAAAGCCTGTGTTGGTTAAAGAAACCACTTGACTGCTGTTACTGCTGAGTATACGTCGGCCTCAGAAACCTTCCTCCTAGTCCTTCAGCATTGAAAAAAATTCAACTATTACTTTAAAAAGAAATACAAATCACAGTTCTTTTCACATATCTCAAGTCTTCCCTCTATGAAAGCCACTCCCTCCTCTCCTGGAAGACTGGCATTTTTGTATTTTCCAGCACCTAGCACAAGCTTTGGGCTGCAAAGTGCTGAACTGCACTCGAGAATATTTCAACTGTTGCCAGTGATCGTAACGACACGAGGCGAGGAAGGAGTAAAACCACAAGCAGCCAAGTCCAGGCACCCCTTCCTGAACTACGGACTGCTCAACTACATCTGAAGTGGCATTAATGAACCAAGACTATAAAAGACAGCTCCGTACACTTACGCCCGCTGATACATACACTTAGGCCGATCCTGTCTTCTTGAAAGATGGTTACACTTCAGCAGATCAGATTATCGACGTAACTCCGTGTCCTGAAGCTTCCGCAGAAGTTTACATTCACCACAAGCTCATCATTTGCAGCGTTAATCTTTAATGACAGCTGGAAGCTACAGGTTTATAAATATATATATTTTCTTTTTTTCATAATTGTGACAACCAGTGACTAGACGCGGTTTTGGTGGAAAATTGTCTGAAATACTGTAAGGCTACGTAAGTTACAAGGCATTTTTAGAAAACATCCAACGTTTCGTTTTGTTTGGTGATACAACATTACTTTTACAAACCTTAGAAACAAACATCACTTGACGAAATATAAACATTGCAGAAGAAACTACAACCCAAAGTAATTTGCTCGTTAAGTACACAGTTAAGAAACAACCTTTTTTTTTTTTCTTAAACAAGGTAAATCAAAGAGACGGTAATAAAAACTTGCTTGTTTAAGAACACTGCCTCCAACAGACAGCATCTCCAGCACAGAGAGTAATAACGTGTGTAACACTGGGAGGGAGGAGTTTGGTTTGTTTAAACCGTTCCAAGAACAGCAATTTTCTGTCAGAACAGTGAATTTTCCTGTGTTACCACATGGATTCGTGTCCAGATGTAGGCAGGTTTTGCACCCAAGTACAGCTCATTTTCGTATCGACCTTAAAATGCACCAACTTCACGTTGGGACGCACCCTTCACAAAGCCGGATATAGGACGTACACAGAAACATTTGTTATCCCACACTTTAGAAACTGGACTTAGGAGGAATCCTAAACAATCTTAGTTTTGCTACTTTCGATCAGGTTTAAAAACATATGTATTAAGCTCTTTTGAGTTTAAAAGTGAAACACAACTTGGCTTAGTTTTAAGATCCAGAAATACAAAAATTTTAGAAACCCGACAGTAACCCAACGTTTTGCCCTGGAAGGTGGTAAAAGAGGCAAGTAAAACGCGTGAGACTTCGTTGTGCAATTTTATGAACTATTGTCTTGTTACTCTCATTCAAAGGAGGATGATTATGATTTAGTGAAGTCAGATCGGACACAGAAGAGCCTAAAGATACAACACTATTTAAGACACACAGTTTCCTTAATGACACTTTTAACAGCATATTCTATACACACCCACACCCCCTTCCCCAATACATCAACTACACCAATCAAGTTAATTCTTAAAAAACCCACAGGTGCACCGTAAGATTGCATAGAAAGAAATCCCTGGTATTAATTCACTCGTACTGGAGACTAGGACTTTCTTCCTGCCTTACTAAATCAACGTACGTTTTTTAAAAAAGCACATCTCACATATGACATTTTTTTCAGCTATATTCTTTGGAATCACCAGTGCATGTGTTACTTCAAGCATATTTTTATTCTGCATGCTATTGTTAAATATTAAAACCCCCCCTAAAAATCAAAAGGAAAATGGTTTTCCTGCCAAAATAGAACGTAAAATAATCTTCCTATGATGCATAACTAGAAGATCGGAACTTTCTCAACAACAGAAAACTCAAAGAGAAGCCGGGATAGGTGAACGAAGAAGATTTTCATACAACGTGGGGAAACGCAGGGTCAAAAATCCCCTCTCTAAAATAATTTAAAAGTCGCATTTGTAAGTTGGATTAAGAAAGAGTCCAACCAACAGCCGGTAGTTTTACAGCTCACCGTTCGCTTTCACCATGGCAGAGCTACACTCGGGTCCATACACTAATGTAAGGACATGCTCTTACCACTCTGTTTAGAACAATTCTCTCATACAAGCTGAACCTGAGAAAACCTTCCTATTGAAACAGGCATGCTTCCTTTGGAAAAATGTCACCATTTTTCATTTAAAAAAACAAGCAAACAAACAAACGCAAAAAAATCCAATAAAAACCCCTGACCTGTAAGGCTAGTTATTTTTATTTTACAGAAAAATTGACTATATTCCTACCTTAAACTGCCTATGTTTGAAAAAAACCACCT
Organism: Todus mexicanus; assembly: GCA_013389965.1. NCBI lineage: Eukaryota > Metazoa > Chordata > Aves > Coraciiformes > Todidae > Todus > Todus mexicanus. The sequence goes on along the minus strand of WEIS01074581.1, from coordinate 2,378 downwards.
CGATTTCGGTGCTCAAAAATATTTTCATTTCAGCAAGGAATCCTTTCACGCATTCAGCACACCTACACGTGAAGTGCACACAGGGAACACAATCGCTGAGGACTTGTCAAGAAGCCATGCAGTAAAATGGAAAGGTACAAGTCATTGTCTTCAGATAGTCCTTAACAGTGAGCACTTGGGGTTTTTTTTCCTCATGATACACACTTGGCGGATGGATTGAAGCCATCCAAAAGTTTTAACGATATGCATTATGCAGCATCAGATAAACAACAGCAAAAGCTGAAAAGACCGTGTCTCCCCAAATAGACTTCATAAAAAACTAGAATTTCTGGTTTCAGATAGAATATATATTTAGAATATCTGTGGAAGAGGTGAATATATACAATAAATATATTTTATTATACTAACTATAGTCACAGTTGCTTTGTTGTTGGGTTGGGTTTTTTTACTTTAACTACGTCATTACAGAGGTGCACCAGGAAGACACATTTCTAACTGTAATTCCCTTCACTGTAATGTGGGAAAACACTATCAAATTCTTCTGGCTGCTACGGTTATAGGATTTCTGGCACAGCTGAAAATGCATCAAGAATTAGACTTCATTATAGTATTTTGAGTAGAAATTTTGTTTAACTGACAAAGCCATCATTGGACTTCTGTTGAGATTTCTTCTTAGGAAGTGTTGAAAGGCACAGAAAAAATTCCAAGAAATGTTAAAAAGCAGATTCCGAGGATTTCTGTAGGTTACTTTACATCAAGCTACAGAATTAGCAGATATTTGCCTGTTGGCGCTATGGAAAACGTTTCTCGTGTACGTAAAGGGCTCGTGCTTATGCAAGACCAGACATTTGTTCATTCGAGTGGTACATTTTCCCCTCGTATATGTTGAGAGAACGAAGGGTGTGCACTTATTCTGCTCTTTACCGAGATACCGGGGCACACAGGTTCACATCCCAAAGTTACTTGCAAATGGTAAAAGGAGAAAAGAAATAATTAATTTACCTGAAATTATGGACATTTATCGAAAATGAATAGGACCGTTTCAGGTACTGGGTTTATATTAATAAACAGCACGCTTAGCTAGCTGAAATTCCATTTATAATCACTCGACAGTTCTGATTCCTTTTAAGATTTCTACTCATGAGGGTGGATTTCAAAAATATTGCCAGGAGAGGCAGAGAATCACATGCAAAAAAAATCTACCAGTGCTAAGCGTGAAGCAGCAGACGTCGATTTATATCAGACGTACAGTACAACTTGACTCACTGGATAAAGTATCATTAGATTGCACATAAACCAACATGGCACGTTTCATCAAGCTCCAACTTTGCACAATAAATGACAGACTCATTTTCACCTCTTCAGGG
>WEIS01074580.1:0-20844 GCA_013389965.1 Todus mexicanus | reverse complement strand
CATCCGGATGGATGTCACATCCACTCAGCGCTGATCCCGCCGAGACGGGAGGTGCCGGGCGAGGGAGGCCGGGCTGGGGGCCGGGGAGGGACGGACGGGCTCAGCCTCAGCTGGTGATGGGGGGGCGCATGTCCCCTGCCTCGACACCTCCTCAGGAACGGGGGTCCTGTTGGTCCCACAGCCCCAGGGCCGCCAGGCAGCCCTCCTCGGTCACCAGGGCACCCCCCGAAACTGCTCCGTGTCCCTCCAGAGGGCAGAGTCCCGTCTTGGGGGTCACCCTGCCCCAGCTCTGTCCGGTGGCCCGGCGCCTACAGCCTGGTTCCCCCATTCCCTGCCACCGCTGCCGGTGCTGCCGCTCCCCGCCGTGTGAATTCAGCCCCCAGCCCTGCACCTCTTGCTTCCCTCCTATCCCCGTCCCGCTCTTGGCACCCTCCCCCGGCTCCTGCGCGTTGTCCCCACAGCCCCTGGGGTGGGTGTCCCCTGCCCCCGCAGCCTGAGCAGTCGCTGCCGGCTGCTGCCCTCGCCCCGCATCGCCCCGCTCAGCCAAGCGAGCGCCTGCTCGGGGAGAAACCAGCCCCTGTTGCACCGGGCACAGCGCAAAGCAAGGGCTGAGGAAAATCCCTGGACATCCCTTTGGCCGCTGATGGAGGAGGAACGAGTTTCCTGCATGTGTGAAATGTTTTATTGAACAAATGAAATCCCTCACTGATGTGCAGCTCCCGGCTATCACACTGCAGCTCCAGAAATTCTCTCTTTGAATGTGTGCCCTGGGCTGCCCGGGCAGCTTCCCTGAGAGCTTTCCTTTGCAGGACTTCTCCTCACTTCAGACAGCGGGACCAGCAGGGCTCCCTCCATCCCACAGGTGCTTTACAGCCCAACCCATTCATCATGGTGATTTAAAGAGCGTCAGTTTGATTCATGATTTAAATCAGCAAGCAGGAAGCCTTAGCTTCATCATTGATTTTTCATCTCTCTCACATTTGTGCTTTTTACCTTTCATTATTAAAGAAAAGCTCACTTTGCTGGATGATGTAGCCATCTGGCTTCTGTGGCTTGCAGGCATGCATGGCCTTTACTCTGAATTTGATAATTTTCCTTTGATAACCAGGAGGACACGCCGTCCATTTATTTTAGCAATAGCTCACATGTATTGAGATAGGCTGGGGTTTGTAGATTTGTTATGTTACAGCGAATGCCAGCTATTCCCAGTGATAACTTTTTTCCTTGGCATGTGTGTCAGTCTGCGTTGAGATAAAAAGTGGAATTTCATTAGAAATATATACCCCCCCCCCATCTTTATTATTTATCAGTTAACTTCAGGAACCTTGAATGTGAACACAACTGTAAGAGGAGAAAAAGCCTGTGAAAAACAGTAACTAGTATATTAAACAGCACAATATATTTTTGTGGTGAGTCAATTACAGATTGCCACTGCTCAGGAGGAGCCAGATTTTTCAGCAGCGTGATAGTGCAGATAGAGGGACATCTGCCCCACGGGGGTGATTTGGGCTGCTTTATTATTTATGTCTCTATGTCTCTGGAGCCCAAACACCTTTGAAAAATCCATCCCCACATCCTTCAGGAATTTAATCCTGTCTAGTTTGTACTTGCAAACAGGAAGAAGAAATCATACTGTCCTCTGTTTGCAACTAGGATGTGGTTTCTCACTTTCAGACGATGAGATCTAAGCGAAGGACTTAGTATCAGTATCTCGGCATCTGTCAGAAGACAAAAGCAGCCAAGGCAGAGTCTTCTCTGCACGCCAGGAGTCCAGAGAAACTCAGGGAAGAATGTGTACAAGTTTTATATCTGCTGGGAGAAAGACAAATGTCAGTAGCCCTGCCAGTGACACCGATGGGTGCTCTGGGCCCTGCCTTCCGCTGCATCTGCCTGCCCACCCGCTGCTGTGGGGTGGCTGGTCTCACCTCTGGATAAACCATCTCTGGGCAGAAGACAGGCAGGCAGGTGAACTGTGTGCAGGGCAGACGTGCTCTGTTCCCCCAGGGCAGCGTTGTCATAACCACTGATTTTGGATCTGAGGGTGTTGACAGCTCTGTCTGTGCCACCAATAGCGGCTGCGACATGTGCTGGTGTGACACACTTTAAACACAGGCTGACCTCCAAAGAGAGAGGCTCCTTGCCCATGCTGCTCGTGTTAAACTCCTTGAGCAAGTGTAGTTGGAAGGTGCATCAGTGATGCAGCCTATAATTTCCACCCCCCCCTACATTGAAGTGATTTTAGTAGGCTGTGGGTAGTAAATATATTCAGCCTAAAGCAGGATGAATGAAATCCCTTTTAAAGTGCATAGTGCTCTCACTCACTGCATCTGGGGTGCTGGCCTGTGGGGGAAATGCCCGAACATCCTGGCACCCTGGAAAGAAAGCAGACGTTCTGGGTGCCTGGGGACTGGGCAAAGGGCTGCCAGTGTCCCCATGGTGGAGCTGGTGTGATGCCCACAACGAACCTTGCCTCTTTCTTGCAGCAGGAGATTTGAAGGGGGCTGTCTCACCTCGAGCATCTCTTTCTCCTGCTGTGAGGGCAGGGCAACTTTTGCCTGTGCTCTCTGTGGCCCTAGACTCCTTCTTGTGTCCTCCTCCCCTAACCAGCTCTCCTCGCCCTTGTTCCAGGGCTGCCTGAGGATGCGTTGCCTCTCGACCCAGCCATCATCTCAAGGGTGCTGGGAACCCACCTCACTGTCTCCGTGCCACCTTGCTGGGCTCCGGACCTGACACCTCTGTGCCCTCCTCCGGCAGGATGGCCCAGGCAGAGGGACCCGTCCGCTTCTATCCCGAGGAGGGCTGTGCCGCCTCACCCCCGCCGTTTGCCCGCGGGGTGGACCGGAGGCCCTGGCTGGCTGGGGGGAGCCCCGAGACCGGGAGGCACAGCCCCCCGCGCTGCCTCACCCCCAACCTCAATGCCGGCCGCCTTCACCTCCTGCGCAAGGGCCTGGCCCTCGACACCCGCCGCTGCCCCGTTGGCCTCTACAACAGCACCGGCTCCTTGGCGCGCAAGCCGGCGGAGGCAGCTGCCTTTGGCAATGGGAGCTGCCTGGGCGCGGGGCGCCTGACAGCCCCCTGCACCCCGCGGCGGGGCCGACCTGGCCCGGCTCTCTCCTCGCTGGGCAGCCGCAGCCCGCCGCTGGCGGCAGCCCCAGAGGGACACAGCTCCGTCGTCACCTTCCGCTTCATTGAGAAGGCCAGCGTCAGGACCCTGGGCAGCCTGCCGCCCGCCCAGCCCCGCCACGAGAACGGGCCCCGCAACCTCAGTCGCAGCCTGGAGCTTAGCAGGGACGAGGGGTCCCCTCAGCCCCAGTCCCTGCCCCTGCCCCAGGAGCGGCTCCTGCGCACGCTGAAGCTGGAGGCCTCCGCCTCTGACCCGCTCCTGGCTGGGGGCAGAGCCCTGGGGGACACACGTCCCTGCGGGAAGGAGCCCTGTGCTCTCGATGCCGATTGCCTCTGCCGCTCCCTTGCCAACGGGCTGCCGGAGGAGTTCCCTGCCTTCTCCAGAAGCCCCCTGAAGCCAGAGCCCCGATCTCAGGTAGGTGCTGGGGTGCCCTGCACCAGGGGCGGGCTCTGCCCTGGGGTCCATTGCCCACTCACCACTCTCCCCTCTGCAGGGCAGCACCTGGGCTTATCCTCGGCAGAGCTCGGCCCATGCCCAGCGCATCGCCAGGGCCAAGTGGGAATTCTTCTACGGCTCCTCAGACACCCCGAAGACAGGTAAGAACGTGACAGGGATTCCCCTGGCTGGACAAGACTCTCCTTCGAAGTCTGAATTGCTGCTGGGACTCCCTCTGGGGCTGCCCATCCCTTGGGATTTGTCGGTGCCCTCTGGACAGCCGAGATCCCCCCAAGTCTGGCCCATCTTTGTCTTCCTGGGGCCAGGTCCTGCATGCACCAAGCTCCCTGTAGAGTACCCTGTGGCCGTGCAAAGTGTCATGCAAAGAGGGTAATCAGAGCTCTGACCCCTGGCAGCCCCTGGCTGCCTCTGCAGAAGGGCTTTGGAGTTCAGATGGGGACTCAGGGCTGGCTGCATGTGTGCTAGCACTGACAGCACGCTGTCCTTGCCTCTTTCACCCTTTTTCCTTCTGGCTCCCCATCTCCACTTCCTGGTGCTTCTCACATGTGTGATCCCACTCCTGGTGTGCGTGAGTGCTGCTGCAGAAGTGGCTCCCCCGCGCTCCCCGGCAGAGCTCCCCACAGCTCTGAGTGCTTGGGGCTTCCTTGCAGGCTCCTCTGTCCCTGACTCCACTCCCCTGGCCAAGCCTCCTCAGAAGCCTGTCCACTCACTGCCCACCGAGCCTCCAGGGTTGGTGCCTGAGCACAGCCTGAGCCACGTAGAGGTAGAGATAGAGATGTCTTCTCCGGGCAGCCAGAAGCCCGGCTCCTGCAAGACTGGGATTATAAGGAGGACACTGAAGTACTCTGAGACAGACCTTGACACGGTACCGCTGAGGTGCTATCGCGAAACCAACATCGATGATATCCTGGCTGAGAAGGAGGAGGTGGATTCTGCAATTGAGAGCCAGAAGGACAGCGAGAGCAACCCGAGCTTCACAGGCACCCCAGGCAGGAGGAACAGCACACCGGAGGAGCTCCCCGCCCTGGGCACCAGCTTCCTGAAGGATGGGCTGCGGGATGGGGATGCAGATGAGGACAATGAGGTGTTTGAGGCGACGAGGAAGGAGAACAGGGAAAGGTGAGACTCCATGACTGAGGGCAAAAAGATCCTCTCACCCTCCTTACTGTCCCCTGCATGGCAAAATGGGTTCTACCATTTGGGTGTCTGAGCCCCAAATCCCAGTAACTCCATGTGAGCTGTGCATGAGGACCAGGTGGAGTCCTGGGTCACCCCACTGGGACTGGGGCTGGAGATGGGACTAAGACTGGGAGGGGTCCCTCACTGTCCTGTGGAAAGAGCAGCTCAGCACAGGTGATCCAGCCCCAGGCGCTACACCATGGGCCTCGCTGCCCTGCGCTGAGCCCTGAGCTCAGCTGAGCTGAGGCTTCCCAGCATCAATCCCACCAGGTTAATTACATCCTGCCCTGGTGCTGCCGGGCATTGAGGTAACAGTGTCAGGGCACCTGAGCCCGGGCCATGTCCTGGAGCTGCTGTGTGCTGGCAGGTGCTGCCGGGCTGCCCTCCCCTCCACAGAGGGCCCTGCTTTGGCAGCAGGAGTGATCCCTTTCGCTTGGCCTCAGTAGGTATTTGCTGTGTTTGGGAAAGAGTAGGGATGTGTTGGGCTGGAAAAAGCCTTTTCTTGTCTTTTGTGTCGTTTTTCACTTGTATGGCAAGACAGACTCTGCTGGGAGGCTGATGGAGTGTGTGACACCAAGGTTACCATGCATTTGCCCACTCATGACCAGCTAATGCTGTCCAAGCTGCCGTCTGCCCTGTGCTGGGCACTGGCAATTAGGAACTGTAGGAGATGACATTTTGGCCTGGCAGCATGAGACTCTTCTTCTCGAGTGTCCTCTGGAGTCCTGGTTTGACCGTAGGAGTGGCAGGCATCATCCGCCTGTCCCAAGGAGGCAGCAGGAGGGGAAGGAGCTCCGGAGCAGTGTGTGAGACAGCCGCCTGGAGGGGAAAGGCCCTGGCAGGGCTTGGGAGATGCCTGTGCAGGCAGCAGCACTCAAGGACATCTGACATGTGTATCAGCCGAGAGTGAGACGGGGGACTCAACATCATCAGCAAGTGCCAGGGTGGTGCCTGGGGTGCTGCAAGGCAGCACTCACCTAGCTGAGCAAAAGGCAGGTGAGGAGCATTTAGGTGGAAGAAAAGGAAAAGAGAGATTTTAATGTCAGTGGTGGGAAAAGATAATGAAAATGTAACTCCCAGTGGTGCCCCTGTGCTGGGAAGGAGAAGCTTGAAGGTGCTGGGCTGCTGGTGTGGGAAGGTGTGCGTCCTGAGGAGACCTGGGCTCCTGCCAGTTTGTCTAGCCCTTGCATCTCTAGTGAAGGGGACAGATACATCCCTCCCTGACACCTGCCCTGTCCTCACAAACTTTGGATTCTAGAGAAAAGCTGAAAAGAAGCCATTTTTAATATGTTGTTTTTCAGATGAATAGGAATGGAAGTTTTGAGTAAGGTGTAAAGTTATTACCGCTGCAAGCAAGTTCTTCAAGATCCTGTAACAATTAGCTTGCGTAGTGATATTTTACTTCCAAATATATACTAGGCCACTACAAGTCCTATGAGCTGTAAGCCTAGTCCTGCTTTTTGCCCCGTGAGACACCTTACTGCAGCTCCCCACACAGAGCCGAAAGCTTGAATGTGTCACTAAATGCATTGTTGTCCCTACAGACAAGTCTCCCAGTTTAGTTACTGATGTATATATAGGGGTGTCATGTTCACTTCATGTGGCTTCTTGGTAGACCAGTGGTTTTTTTGCTTTGCAGGCCTCTGAATATCCTCCAGGTAAGTGCAGACCCCGGGGGCAGTGTCTTGAAAAATCACAAGGCTCAAACTCCGAGCTTGCTCAGTCCCTGCACCACAGCCCTGTTTTTTTGCTTACGCACTGTTTCTGAGCTCTGCAGCTGCAGTCCTCCTCCCTTTTTACCAGTCACCAGTATTGATGTTTTTTGCTTCAAGATTTTTGCTTTGCCTGCTCACAGAAGGGGTGATGCTGGGGTGATTAAGAAGCCCCCTGGCCTCCCCAGAGCCAGCACCATTCTGCTTCTGCAGTAGCTGCTGTACCCCAAGCCCGTCCTGGTGGCTGGGAAGGACCAGCCCTACAAAATTACTGAAGCACCTTTGTGTGCTGCCTTGCAGCATCTAGACAAGTAAATCCCTTTGAAAATCTAGCCTTAGGGGTTTAGCACCCTCTGCAAGGTGGATTTTTGTCTTGGTACTATCTTCTTTTCCTTCATATGACAGCCAAAGGGCATCTTCTTTAGTGATTTACCCTCCCAAAATAAGAGAGCGTGCTAACAGCTAAAAAAAATCCAACACCTAATCAAACAAGACATGGGAAACGATGGAACAAATGGTGTCTTCTTCCAGCAAATCTGCTCCCTGAATATATTTAGAGTCAAATCTACTGACTCTAATGACTAGTCTAAGCCTTTACTGTCTTTGTTCCCATTAGTCCAGGAGAGCCGAGACCTGTCAGCGAGAGCAGGCTCAATTCCCATCCTCTCTGAGCACTGGCAGATGTGCCGGCTGAGCTGGAGGCAGGGCCCAGCTCGGCCTGAAACACGGGTGCCTTGGACTGATAAGAGAGAAGCAGCTTTGCTGGGGGGTGCCCCACTCCCCTGAGGGCGCGGCGGGCTGGCAGGAGGCAGAGACGCCTTTTCTCCCTGCAAGCAGAGCAGCCTTGCCCCACAAAGCCCTTGGATCTGCTGCCTGGGGAGCCTTTTCAGAGCCTTTTGTAAGAATATAGCCGCCGGGCAAGCTTTGTTTGGGATTAAAAAAATAGTTGCAGCCCTGATTTCATCAAACGCTTAAGTAGGTGCTTAACCTGCCTCAGTAGCCACAAGCCTCTGAGGGCTGTGCTGAGGCCGAGCCTCTGTCCCAGAGCCGCAGCTCAGGGTGACGCTCCCAAGTCCCACAGGCTTGGACTGGAGAGGGGACACTTGGGGTGATGCCGACTGCCCACACTCACCTGCCAGTGAGCTGGGTTAGGTGCCTGCAGCTTGTAGGGGAGGACTGGGGGCAGCGTGACCCCAGCATGATGGTCTGGACATGGTAGGGGAGCGTGGGCAGCTGGCAAGGGCCGCGACACCCATGGTCAGTCCCTGTGGCTGAGCACGGGTTGGAGTTAGGACACTGAGCCCTGAGCGCAGGCAGCTGCCAGGCTTGAGATGTGCAAAGGAGCCTGGGGGCAGTGCAAGGAGCTGTTGGCACTGGGTTGTACAAGAGCTTTGTTCAGAGAGGAATAAAGTGAGGGGCTGTTGGGTGGTGCTGTAGAGCCTCACTTTTGAGCTGAGCTGGGACACCCACACAGTGCCTGCTGTTCCTGCGCAGGCAGGAGGAGTGGGGCATGGCTGGGGCACTCAGGGATCTGGAGGGTCACAGGAGCATTTATTAGTTAGAGAGAACTACCGAGGGCCTGAGAAGAGAAATTTCCCCCTCTTCTTGCCCTAGCCAGGGATGGCACAGCTCTGCAGCATGAGGCAGGGAGAACAAGCCGAGCCCATTCCCCTCCATCAACCATCAGCTGCTGAAGCCCAGTTGCTCAGACCCCCACAGTGCCCATGGGCTGATCTTCTGAAGCGCCACTGCCTTGGTCACTAACACGCAATGCAGCCTGGCTGTCAGCTCCTGGAATCCATTTCTCCTCTGTACCTGCCTGGCCCTCTCCCAAGCAAGGACCACCACCTCTCGCACCCCAAGGATGGAAACCTATTGGCTTTCCCGCTGCCTGTCGCTCTTGCGCAGCTGCTTGATTACAGCCTCTGCGCCTCCTCCCCTCCTCTGCTCCTCCCAGCTGCATTGGTCTGGCTTGGTAACGGTGTGGGGACCCCTCCTGGGGGGCTTGAGCAGGGAGGAGGGGCTGGGCAGCGCAGCGGGGGCTGATGAGGCATCTAGGTCCAAGCAGGAGTGGTGTGTGCAGGCAGTATCGCACCCTTGCTGCTGTGACTAGATCCTTCTGGAGCTGAATGGCTTCACGCTTGATATTTCGCTGTGGAGAGATTGCTTCCAGAGCTCAGATGGCGTAGACAAAAGCAGCTGTGTTTTTTCCGTGGATTGGTGTCAATATGCTTGATCATAGGAATAAGCCCAGCTCCTTGCCATGGGAACAAGGTCCCTTCTGTCCACTGCCATTGTCCTCCCTGGCACAGCATTATGGATTGAGGTACAAAATGAAGTCAGCAGGATTAGCTTGGTTTAGTAACATGAAGCTGGGTGGTAAGGACAGTCAATGCACACTCACATCTGTAAAGCTCATCTGCAGACGTTAAAGAGGTCTCTTCTGCCTTGTCCTTGCTAGAAAGCCACCCCAGAGGTGGCTGCTCCTGGGGCTCCTACAGCAGTGGTAAGAGCATTGAGTGGTGCCACACAACCAGGGAAACGCTGGTGGATGGGCTAGAGAAGCCTTCACCCTGCCTCGCTTACCTGCGCCTGGCTCTCCTGCGCTCCCTGTGAAGCCAGCCACTGCTCTGGGCGAGTTCAGCTGCCAGCGCTTGGCCAGATGAAGTAAGCAGGGTGCGATTTTTGAGCAGTATGCGAAGGCTAATGAATGAAAATCATTTGGCGCTTGTAAGAGCAGCACATCTTCTGAGCCGTGTGTACAAAGCTGTTAGTTCATAACAAATGTTATGACAAGCTGGAGCGGTTCATCTCCTTTAATCACACGAGAGAGTGGCATAACAAGTGCTTTTCCACTGCTTTAATAAAATGATAGCGGCCTATGCCTAAAATAGGCTTTTAGGGCTGTGCTTATGCTTGTGCAGATGAAGCGTTGATGTTTCCTGGGCTGGAAATGTCCCTGTTGTCTCATGCTCAGGCGGATGGGCAGGCTGCACTTCACTTCATGTATAGGACAAAACACTCAGGGCTTCAGGGTTTAGAAACTCCTGTGCTGGGCTGCACCCAGATCTGTGTTGGGGACAGGTGAGGCCTTCCTGTGGGGCTGATCCCTGACGAGATGATGAGCCAGGACCGTGCCTGGCCTCTAGGACATGAGCCAGCTCAGATCCCTGAGCCCAGAGCTGGGTGTCGGCTCCCTCTGTACTGCCTGGGGAAACTTGGTGTTCAGCGTCTCCTTGTGCTGGGTCCCATACACCTCCTGGGACCAGCCAGCAGACCTTGCTGGTGGCTGTGGGTCATGCTCTCAGCACAGCGCTCAGTAACCATGGTGCTACGTTAACGGAGGAAGGTGTCGCGCTGTCCTGAGCAGTTTCAGGAGGAGCCTTCTGGATTCTGGAAGCTCTGAAGGCTCGTGAAAAATTCAGCTGCTTCCAGATTTGGTTGGAAATGGAGCTGAACCACATCCTGCTTTGGTGCTTGAGCCCTTTATTGGATCTAAGCTCAAGTCGAGTGACTGGGAGCAGTAGCCATCTTCTAAGCTTCTTACGAAGATGAGCCACTAAAGGAACAAAAGTCTGTGGCTCATTAAAGAAGCAGCATATGTCTGGAGGCAGGCCAGCCCTGTCTGTCTTTCCGTGGTGTCCTGAGCAGGCAAGGCATTTTCTTGGAGGTCTACAGATGTTCGGGGGAGATTTCTGCCCTCCCTAGTTTCCTTCTGGAGCAGTGTGTGGGGTTTTGTTTCAGGGCTTTGATCCCTCGCTCCTCAGTGACCAGTTCTTCTCACTTTCTTTCCCTCTAGGATCACGGACCGAGACACACAGGGTATGCTCAAGTCTCCAGTGCCCTTCCTCCTAGGGCACAGCCTCTCCAAGGATGGCATGGACTCTTTCAGCAAGCATTTTGAGAGCATTATGGAGTCCCATCGAGCCAAAGGCACATCTTACACCAGCCTGGACTCCATTGACATCCTCTCTTCCCCAGCCCGCACCCAAGGGACCGTTTTCACTTTTGACCTCCCAACCCTCACCCCAGAAATACAGGGACAGATTCGACACAGCGCCAAGCTGATCAAGGAGAACTTTGCTCCTCTGGCTCACTTGGAGCCGGACTCTGGGACCAGTTCGGCCACAGATGCCCCCTGGACAGAGAGGGAGGAGGAGCGTGGGAAACGAAGGAAGGGTGCTCGGCGCAGCCCTTGCCGCTCAGAGGACAGCTTTGGTACTCCCTTGGCCTCCAACACGAGGTGAGTAACCAAAGTTACTTGCTGTCCAGCTGGGCCACCAAGGCTTGGTGCGGAGTCTAACCCTGTGTGGCACTTTTGGCAGCCAGAGCCTGTGTTGCTGGGGAAGAGAAGGTTCAGGACTGGGTGTGGTGGATTTTCTGTGAAGGAGCCAATCAGGCCAATGATCGCTATGGTGGTGTGGTAGGTGTGTTGGTGGGAATACATCGCCTTTTTCATCTTTGCCAGCTTTGTTGGCGCTGGAGGGCTATGAAGTTTCCTCCAACCTAGCAAGCAGGGAGTCCCAGGACTTCAATCCCATGGTGGTTCCTATTTCAGGACAGTCCAGCATCCATGGTGGCTGTGGGGAGAGGCCAGTCAGAAGTTGAGTACCAGCAGAAATTCAACAGCCTTTTCTTCCTCGGGACCATGACTTCTTGAAACTGCTGTGTCCCTCACCATCTGAGTAGCAGCCTCCTGTTTCTTGAGGGCAAGAGTCCCATGGTCTTACATCTGTTGTCCTGGCATCCTGAACCTCCTCAGCCTTGTGCATGTTTGGGAGATGGAGGACAGAGGCTCCCTGTGCATTGGTCCAAGCCTGCCTGAACCCAGGCTCAGGATGTCTGCTGCATTCCTGGAGAGATCTCGGGTTGGGGGAGCTCAGCCTCACTGCTTCCAACCTGTCCCTGTGTGAAACCATGTCCAGACTGAGACACTACCTTCTTGCACTCCTCCCCCTTCCAGAAAGGTCTTGGGCTGAGGCACTTGTGATGTGGCAGGTTGGCAGGCCACATCTTTTCCGTTTTCCAGGGTACGATCATCTGGAGTGTGGTCAGGTCTGGTCTGGATATCAGGTCTGGTCCAGTGGTTCAGCTGCAGAGCTGGTGGTTCTTCGAGAACTTGGTGTCTCAGTCATGCCAGCACTGACCTTCCTGTTGGCATTGCTTCCCTGCAGGGTCTCTCTGCCCAGTGACCTGTGCGGTGCTGGAGCTTCTCGAATCCCTCATCTACTTTCTAGGGTTTTGTCTTTTTTAGACCAAACCTATGTCGCTTCTGGTTGCAACCTGTGTCATCCTTGTAGACTCAGCTTGGGGTGGCCACGCGGGGATCTGAGCTCTGTGTCCTCTCTGGTGTCTGCAGTCAAGAGAGGAGAGTGAGATATCGCATCTGGTCTACAGTCCCTGGATCACTGGACGTTTTGGGGCAGAGAGGTGCCAGGTTAGGCCTTCTGTTTCTTTGGGACACTGAAGCCAGGGACATGATGGCACAGAGGTCAGACAAGGTTTGTGCAGTAAAACTGGTGATGTCTGAGAGGCACGAGGCAGCGAAGGGTGGCAGTATCCAGCCATGATCAGTGCACTCTGCAGGAAGAGTTGGCTTCCTATTCCTCTGCAGCGGCACGGTGCCGAAACAGCACCCTGGAGGAACTGGGAGGACAGCGTCTGACTTACCATCCACAGGGTGCCATCGTGCTGCAGGAGCACTGCTACCGGGGCACAGGGCGGTGAGAGGGTGCAGAGACACAGCTGGCAGCAGGGGTGGCAGTGAGGGCACTTAGCAGAGGGGTTTCCTGACTGGTTTGTAGTCGGTGCAGCACAGTGCCACAGCGTCTGCAGCCCCGCCAAAATGCTGTGCTCCGTGGCTTTCAGTGCTGGGCTGTGGCACGGGCCGTGGAGGGGTGTCGTATCCCCTTCCCAAACTGCCCTGAATCTTTGCTGAGCCCACCTTTGCTGAGCCTCTTCCCCTCTTCCATCCCTCACAAGCAGGAGCGCCTCTGCTTTGGTGGCGAGGGAGCGCAGGGGAAAGAGCTGCAGCCTCTGCTGCGCTCCCTGGCCTGGGGACATGGCCCGTGCCAGCGGGGCCAAAGTGGGGCATTTGCCGCTGCCCACAGTCACAAGCAGTACAGACCAACCACCACCAGCTCAGCTGGACTAGAGACCCCAGGCCGGGCGCTCTGCGGTGGAGGCTGTGCCTTACACTGGCTGGCAGTCTCACGTTGGCAGAGGTGACCTCAGGCTGCAGGAGTGGCTGGTGATGAGCGGTGGTGGGTCTGGGCCTGTGTGTGCTGCCCTGCGCCCGCCTCCCTTGTGTCCCCAAAGCTTTCGGCATTAATTGTTGTGATGGTTTGTGTTGGGGTCTGGGCTGTGGATGGCCCTGCAGGCTGTAACTTTCCATCTCTCCGTATAAGGATGGCCAAGCTGGTGATGCCCCCCGCATTGCCAGGAAGATGTGATGTTCTCCGCGGCCGGTGGCCTTGGTTCACGCAGCCTCGTGGCTCATACCAAGGCCCTGCTGTCTCTCGGCACGCGATAGTCCAAGGCTGTGCTTTTATCTTGACCTTGTACATGGGCAGTGTGCCGAAGTGCAGGCCCAGCGAGGCTGCCCTGGCATGCCTGTGCCTGCTCTGGTGGCCTTGGCTGAAGGGGAGGGAGCAGCGACTGAACAGCACGGGTCCTGGTATGCTATGCCCTTTGTGCCCCTCCACGGTGGGACACACCGCGGTGGCACCCCCAGCGTGGAGCGGAGGCTCTGTGAGTAGGTTATCGCCTTGTCTGGGCGAGAGGTGAAGGTGCACTGCCCTCCATGCTAGGGCAAAGGTGAAGGTGTGGTGGGGAGGGAGGTGAAGGTGTGCAGCCCTCTATAGCAGAGCAGAAGGTGAAGGTGTGCAGCCCTCCATGGCGGGCAGGACCCGGCGCACCCTGGGGGCTGCAGGGGTCTCTCCTGCGGTGGCAGGCAGCCTTTGGCAAGCGCAGGTCCAAGCGGCCGGGCTTTCGCGGCTCCCCTTGCCTGTGCCCCCCGCAGAGCCAGCCCGGCCCGGGCAGCCGCTCCCGGAGCGGGGCCGGCGGGCGGAGGGGCTGCCTGGGACTCGCTCCTCGGGCTCTGCCGGGACCCGAATCGGGGCCACCGCCCGAGGCGGGACAGAAAGNCCGGCTCCCAGCCCAGCGCAGGCTGCCGGCTGGCACTGGGCAAACTGGTGAGGCGGTGGCCCGAGGGCTGTGCCCAGTGTGGGGAGCCGTGCGCTGGCCTGGGGGAGTGATGCGGGAGGTTGGGGTGAGGGCTGGGCAGAGGAAGGAGGTCAGCGAGGAGAGGGAGGGATGGGTGGGAGCGCAGGACGGGGCATGAGATGGCAGCATGAAGAGGTCTCTGCGCACACTGAGAAATGGGGCACAAGCCTGGCGGGGATTTTCCCCCCTGGTGCTTTCATGTTGAGCAGGAGGTGGGACACAGAACACATCAGGCCCCCAAGGCGCAGCGGGTGGAGGCAGCATACAGGGTCCCAGGGCTGGCAGGGCTGCCTGCAGAGGCGTGGGCAGTGGGATGCAGCTCCTCACATCAGGCATTAATTCCAGCCCCTAGGTCTGACCCAGAGGCCTTAGGCTGGGCTTTGCCCAAGGGTCTGAGAGACCCAGGTTTCCCTGCGCTGGCCCCGTGGCATCTGTGTCTGAAGGAGAAGACAACCCTCCACCCAGTAGGTGAGTAGGCGCATTTTAAGGCTCTCAGCTGGCTCCAGAAATTGTTTGGTGGGATTGCAGAGGCAGCTCCTGTCCTCTGCAGGAGCAGTTGTGCCCTTCAGAAGAGGGGCTGGTGGGATGGGGTTATGGAGGACAGGTAAGCATCCCCAGAGACACCTGGTGCTGCAGAGGAGGCTCTGGAAGTCTGCAGAGAAAAAAGACTGAGGAGGAGCACAACAGCCCAAAGTTCAGTCATGTCTGGACCTGGCAGCAGCAAGGCTGGTGGGTGCTGCTGTGGCTGGGTCATTTGAGGACCAGGTTGGACTCCAAAGCTGCCAGAAAGCAGGAGCAGACCTGCCTGTGGTTGGAAACTGGCCTGGCTGACCTTCAAGTGTCCTCCCAGCCCTAACTTCCATTCTGCGAGAAATGAACCAGCCTAGATCTTGGCTGTCATAAATCAAAGTCACTCCGCTGAGACCAATGGAGGGAGCTGCGTTTATTTAGCTCAGCCAAAGATCCGGTCTGGTACATTCTTAGCAGCAATATTAGGCAGGCTAGGCTCGCTTGGCAGAGGCATCAGGCATCTAGCCATGCATGTGGGTATTGGGAATCGAGGGCAGAGTGCTGCTCTGCCCCATGTATGTGTCTGTCACCAACTCGGACCAGGCTCCTTGCCCTGTCCCTCCACGGTGAAGGATGCAGAACAGCCTCCTGTGGGGAGAAAGTGGCACTTGGATTGTGGCTGGAGATTTTGAGTGTCCTATAGCCGGTGTCTCACCTGGAAATGTGTCAGGCGGGACCTGAACAACCCAGGAGCTCAGCTGAGCACCCCCAGCTGAAGCCGGTGACCTCCTGGTCCAGCCTGTCCTCAGGGATGTCTCTCCTTCCCTGCTCCTGAGGAGCAAGGCATTGGTGCAGGGAGGGTCCCACTGTGCAGATACAGTATGGGAAGAGTTCCACCATGCAGATACATCCCAGCTGGCAGCCAAGAACTGGGGGTCAGTGCTCTGGGGCAGGCTTTGCTGAGCTAGTGCCTTATCACTGCCCCACATCCAGGGGAGATTTGCTCCTGGGTGCTGGCAGCCGTGGAAAGAACATGGTGCTGAGTGAGCCTGGTTTGTGGTGGCAAGGTGGAGAGGATGTTAGAGCTCCTGCAGTGACACTCTGCATTTCAGCCAGGGAAGGTGGTGCAGTCTCTCCTTCTGGGCTCTGGGCAGTCAGCCAGAGGAGGAATATTGGGGCGAGATGAGGATCTGGCTCCAGGAAAAGAATGTTTAGCCCTAAGAAGGAACGTTTGGGCTGTGGAGAAGCCTCTGGCCCTGGAGAAGGAGTGTCTGTGGTGCAGTGGCTCCAAGCAGGACTGCGATCCTGCAGCAGTTGCCCAGGGCTGGGAGCACAATGCAGTCCTGGTGCCAAGCCAGGGTGGTCGTGGCCCTGACCTGGGTTATTGCCTTCCTCACAGGCACCCCCAGAAGCACCTCGCTGCTGCTGCTGCCATAGGCACTGAGGGGACAGGCTCGGAAGCGAACACCTCTGAGGTGGCAGGGGGACCTGTGCTCCTGGCAACAAGGGGGGCAGCAGTGGCTGTCCTGGGCAGGGAGAGGGATGAGCTAGCACTGGGGCTGCTCGAGATAATGCATTTCAGGCCCACTGAGGATACTCACACTGTACCGAATTTGATCTCTATTCTTTAAGTGTGGGCCAGTTCTTGGGTTGAAAATGTATCTGACGTAAAAAATATTATCTCAGTGTTTCTTCAAGCCAAACTGAAATGTCACTTTAGAAAGTACACTAAAAAAAAATTGCCCTGAGACATTAGCTCATTGGCAAGAAAATTAGCATCACCTCAGTTGCCTCAGACACGGACATGTCTCTTTGCTCGGTTGCTCATTTGCTTGAGGATTGGGCTCTTGTTTTTCTCTCCTCAAGCTGAGGCTCTGAGTGGTGACAAACAGGTGCCACGAATGGGGCACTTGCAGCCTACCAAGACTGAATGTCTGTATTTAACAGCACGAGAGTGGTTTGAATGTTGGAAGAAAACCCATTTCATGTCATGGCTGGGTAGTGCTTCAGCTTGAAAGCAAGGTTATGTTTTGCTGATGTGAAAGTCCAAGTCACTATGGGGACGTGGTTAGGATGGGGACAGCAGATGCCGCTGGTAGAGCTGCTTTGAGACCCAGGCTGTGATCCCTGCGTGCCCATTGCAACAAGTGAGGCAAGAATTGCAGCCACATGTTGGGACCCTGCAGGGAGATAGATAGTGAAGGACAAGAGAGGTTTTGTAAATGGCCCTGTGCCTGAATGCTCAGCAGAAAGTGGGAAAGCAAAGGACCGCAGGGTGGGAAGAGAGGTCATGGGGGGAGACTCAGAGCTCTAAGTTTGTCTCCGGAGGCTCCAGGAACCAGCCCTGTGAAGGAGGACAACCTCTCAGGCAGGACAGGCCAGGTCCAGAAGGGTATTGAGAATTTTTAGTGATGGTGGTTGAGAAAAATGAAAAGCTCTTCATTTTTCTAAATGGAAGGCTGAGCAGCTGCTTGCTCTGGAGGTGCAGTTAGAGCATGGGGAGTAGCAAAGGGGTGGCTTTGAGTTTTGTAGCCCAGCCTGTTGCTAGAAAGGAAGCCTTGGAGCTGCTGGGCTGGGAAGGGGACAGTGCCTGTGCCCCTGTGACAGCAGAGAAGAGTTTTAGCGAAAAATACAGTGACTACAACCCATGGCTGGTAGGTGCCAGTTGCTGGGATGGATTCATCGCCTCTGCTGCTGGAAGCCAAAAAGCCTGTGAGCCCTGTCCTTGGCTGAGGACACAGCAGCTGCAGCCGCAGAAGGAGCCGAAGTGGGGCTGAGGCATGTGCCCAGCACGCAGCCGGTTCTGCTGCCGGGAGCTCCCTGGGGTGGCTTTGGCCAGCCTCTGCAGGCACAGCTGGAGGGCAGCGGGCACCAGGGCCCGCGGCAGCAGCACCGTTGGATGTCGCCACCATATTTTGGGAAGAGGGGCTTTAGGCAGGTGGGAGGGATGCCCACAGGACAAGGTGTGCTGGGAATATGGACAGTGATGCTGGAAGCCTTCTGCCCAGCACAGCTCCCCAGAGCAGATGAACTCTGAGCTGGTGAGCTCTTACTGACCTTGTGGCTACTCTCGTGGCTGCTTCCACAGGGTGGCATGGGGTGGTAGACAGACTCCCTGAGGAGGGCTGAGGCCACATGAGCATGGATCTGCCCTGGGCCACCCATCCAGATCTTACCACAATCACTGCCCAGCACTGCCAAGCTCATTAGTGGGCCAAGCCAAGTGTGTCTTCCTGGGGACTTGCAGGATGTTGGAGCCACTTTCGCTAGGGAAGTGCCTGGCCCACAAGTTTGGGTGCAGAGCAGCTTCCCCTGCTGCACACTGACTGGGGGTGGGAGGAGGGCACCCGAGAGGCACCCGAGAGCCCCCCAGGGCACAGGGCAGCCTGCCAGTGCTGCACAGGGCTCCCCTGGGATGGGCAGCGCTGAGCAACGGGGAGGCTCGTCCTTTGTGGAAGAAACAGAGCCTCAAGGAGATTGGCCTGGGTAATTGGCTCAGGAGAGCAGGCCTCTTAAAAGTCAATTAGAGACTTTTAAAAATAAATCAGACTGGAACATTGGGAGGGCTGCCAGAAAATTTGGGCGAGGTCAGAGTTGCTTAACATTCGTTGTTGATCAGATTCAACCAGCTTTTTGTTTGGGATAACTTGTGCACCGCTGAGTCAGACCGCTTCGGGGGCTAAGCCAAGAGCATCTCCTAATGTGGCCTTTTAAGGCATGGTGGGCTGAGAGCTGATGGGCAGCCTGAAGAAGACAGTACACCCCACTGTGAGCTGGGGGGATGGGGGAGATTCCTTCATCTTCACACTCCCTGCCTCGGTTTTCACTTTTGTGAAGTGCTTTGAAGTCGGTGTCTGGGAAAAGGCGAGCGAAGGAATTATATTTGTCTTGTCTCAGTAGAACCTGCACTCGAGAGCAGCATGAGGAGTTTGCTGAGGTTAAAAAAATGAGTGCAGATCTGTAGGACAGCATGTGATGTGCACATGTTTCTGCTCCAAGTCTGCACTACGGCTGAGCTTGGCAGAGTCTGAGCCCACACATGCAGCTTCACAGGCTCATGGTGGGGGACTCTGGAGCAGTTGTCTTGTCTCTACACATCCAATTTGGACATGAGTTTGGGTGCCTTGGCCCTGTCACAAGTCACTGGAGCTGTTCTGTCACCCCACTTCTCCTCCAGCTGCATCCCCAAACCTTCTCTTAGCTCCCAGGTCTGATCTTGAAGTGTCTCTAACCAGTGTTGTCCACCCTGGGTCCCAGCAGTGAGCTGGTCTCCAAAGCCGGGTGGAGGAACCTGCATTTCGCAAGAAGCTGAACAAGCAGAGGATCTGCAGGCAGGCTAACGTGGGTTGTCCCTTCCCTTTGCAGCGACCAGCCTCTGAACCAGCCTGTTTCGGACTCGGACTCAGAGATGGACAGTGTGGAGCAGCTGGCCCTGGGCAGCACAGACACCCTCTCCAACGGGCACAAGGCAGACCTGGAGGCAGCCAAACGCCTGGCCAAGAGGCTCTACAACCTGGATGGCTTTAAAAAGGCAGATGTGGCCCGCCACTTGGGAAAGAAGTACGTGTGGGGATGTTCACAGGGAATGTTCCATTCTGAAAGCGGCCCACCAGCACCTGTGATGCACCCACAGCTGCTGCTCCTGCGGGGCACCAGCCTGGCAGGGAATAGCTGGCAAAAGCCCGAAGCCCAGTCCCTGTGACTGGTACATCTGTACCAGGTGTTCCCTCTGAAAGTCTTAAAACCTAAAAGACTTCCAGGTTTTGGTACCTTCCCACCATGACTGCATCTTGGATGCTTCAGTAAGATGTTGGGTCAGGCAGACGACCAGCTGACCTCTCCTGAGCCCTTCTAGCTCTAGCTTCTCCAGTTTCTCTTACATGTCCAATATTTCCATTAGATCTGTGGGTGACTCCCCTGAGTTTCATGGGGGTGTAGGGTATCTCTGTCCTCAGCACACCTCTCACAGCCTTCTAGAATCCACTCCACCCTGTGTGCTTTTGGTTGTCCCCACAGCCTGGTCAATCCCACTCTTGCTCCCTCATTTTCTGTTCCAGCAACGAGTTTAGCAGGATGGTGGCAGGGGAATATCTGAAGTTCTTCGTGTTCACGGGGATGAGCCTGGACCAGGCTCTCAGGTCAGAGCTGAGTGCATGTACATGTGCGTGTGTGTGTGCGGTGGCCACCCAAGTGGGGTCCTAGCAGACCGTGCCCTCTGCAGCTCTGCCCTCACACAGAGATCTGCAGGAGCAGGCAGACCCCACAGATTCCACCTGGACATCCTCTTACCTCTTAAGTAGGGGAAGGTGATCCCCAAAATGGTCTCTCAGCCACACAACCAAGAAAGGGCATCCCTGGTCTTAACTCAGTGGTCAGTGCCATTGAGTGACAGTCAGGTTTGCCTGGGACCGGCTTTCCAGGCTTTAAGCCCAGACTCTCCAGGTATTACTCCTTCCTCCTTTGCTGGTGTAGTTCCTGGAGCTGGCTGTGGGTCTCTGCGATGGTGCTGTGGGCTTGGAGAGAAGTCTTGCAGCAGGTTGGGAGGGATGTGCACCAGCAGAGTTTCATCCAGCACACGGGGGGGTTCTCCCAACCTGAAAGCACAGCTCCACTCCTGCACAGGGTGGGTTGGAAAAGCTGCTGGTGGGCTTCATGTGTGACCAATGCTGCTGCTGCTTCTTCAGGTCCTTTCTAAAGGAGCTAGCCCTGATGGGAGAGACGCAAGAGCGAGAGCGAGTGTTGGCTCATTTCTCCCAGCGTTACTATGAGTGTAATCCCAAGGCCGTCTCTTCAGAGGGTAAGAAACTGCGCGTCTGTGTGTTTCAAGGGAGCCCATGTGTTCGTCAGCTTGGTGAAGGTGCTCAAACTGAAACCAGAGAGCAGGCTGAGAGCCTGTGCTGATGCCTTAGGAGAGAGCCCTAGTTACGGAGATGTCATTTCCTTCAAATAACAGATGCTTTAGATTTAAAAAAACCCCAAACAACCCTGCTCCAGTTGGCTCACACATAATTAGAGCTCAACCCGTCCTTAATTCTGACCTTGAGCAGATTAGCACAAGAGGCGAGAGAAGGCTCTCCTCTCCTCACCTCACAGACCCCAGCTCTCAGACCCTTGGCTCAGGGAACAGCCAGGTGAGAAAACTCGGCTGCCCGTCACTCGGGGCAGCACAGATACCCATTTGGCACTGTTTCACGTCTTTGTGCCTCTCCTGTGTGCGCTCACGTGCTGGGTCTGCTGTGGGCTGGCTCTGGGGCAGGTGGGGTTTGGGCTGCCTGGCTGGCAGAGGGCTGTGCCAGTCCCACCTTGCCGCATCAGGAGCTCTGCAGGGTTAGCTGCAGCATCGCTGCCTGGCTGAAGGGGCTGCAGGCTTGGAAGGGAGTTTGTACACTCAGGTTTGGGACCAGCTTTAATTCAGTGGCCTCTTACCTACTCGCCTGCGTGCTGCCAGCATTGTGCCTGTGTGCCCGGGGTGGGAGGAGTGGGCTCGAGGATGGCCTGGGGGCTTAGAGGCCACATGCCCTGCCTGAGATGCCAAGAGCCTGAAGCACCAGCTGTGAGGCTGAGCGCAGGGCTCTAATTCCTGTCCTGTGCTTGTGCTGCAGACGGAACCCACACACTCACCTGTGCCCTGATGCTGCT
>WEIS01074577.1:0-16624 GCA_013389965.1 Todus mexicanus | reverse complement strand
GCTGTTGCCTGCCACAGAATCTGGCCCTTTCCCAGTCCACCTGGTTGTTTTACCGGGAATCCGCGTTCTTAACTCTAAGCTGAGTTACTAGGGTGGATTCCTTGAAGTGCAAGGATGCTTTTTTTCAGGGACGAAGTGTCATTTTTGGCACTTGAGCTCCATAGCTCCTGGAAAGGAAAAAAGGCGTGTATTTTTGAATACGCTGCTGTATACACGAGGGTGCTCAAGCTATAGCTGGTGCCATCAGCTCTTGGGTTCGGAAATGCAGGGCAAGCAGGCAGGTTTTGCATCAAAACCTTCCTCATTCTTTTCATCTCGCTGCCGTTCCAGGGCTTAATCAGCCCGTCCCTTTGCAGCATACACTGCTTTTCCACCTCGTTGCCGCGCCCCTTTGAAGCGAGCCGGCGTTGAACGCTGCAGATCTTTAAAATAACGGCAGGAGCTCGCCGGCCACTCCTGCTTGGTGCACTGAGGCTGCCGAGTGGACACTGGCAGGTGTCGGGACAATCCCTCAGAGCGCCTGGTTGTCTTTGCAAAGCCCTTGGTTTACGCAGCCGTGTGGCCAGCTGGCGGGAGAGCTCCGCTCTCCTTCGCTTGTTTTTGTTGGATGTACCTGTATTTCGGCGATCCGGCTTATTTCTAACAGCAAATAAAGCACTCTCTCATCCTTTGAAGCTCAGCACAGCCCTGAGAGGAGCAACGGCCGCTCTTGTCACAAGGGTTGTTGCTCTGTTTTTAAGGTTCAAGGGATCCCATGTTAGTGTTATCTTAAAAAAGAGGGGAGCAGACCAGGAGGGGATTTGCACCGCACAGAAACTGGCACGTGCAGCATCCTTAATCCCTTTTTTTTCGTGTTTTAACGCAACTTATTTGATCTAATCCCCTACTTTGGTTTCAAAGAGGAAAGATCGAGTCCTTTAGGAGAAGCTGCTGCTGCTTCGTTGATTTTTAGGCTTCTGGAGGAAGGTAGTAGCTAGCCACAGAGCCCAGAGGGCTCTTTTTTGCCCCTTGGTTTGGGGAAACGAAGGTCCCCTCATGCTACTTCACTGACGGAATTATTCCGCGTGCTGTGGTTTTGGCCAGGAGTAGATAAAATGATTTTTAAAAAAGGATGTCTCTGCTTTGACTTAGTTCCACGGTAGGAAATAGCAAAGAGATCTGCAGTATTACCAATTACCATGAATGGGAACTGCAATTTAAGCTTGATTTCATACCTCGACTGGTGAATTAAGACCGTCATCATCTCTCTGGACCGATTAAATTCTGATGCCAGAGGCTGAGGACCACATGGACTGGTAGAACTGGCCAAAATTTTTCCTCTCAAGTCTAAGCATCATGGTTTGAGCCATTGTATTTATTTTTCCTTCAAGCTAATCCCCTATATTTGTTTTCTGATTATTTTTTTCCTACATAGTGTAATAAAATACATTCAAGTACGTTATTTTATTTCTTGATTGTATACATTTTAGCTTGTTTGCAGGCTGGGAGGGGAGAAAGAAACAGGGAACTGTGGCCAAGAGCTTGAGCCCTTTTTTTTTCTAGAAAACAGCTAAAGGATAAAATCTTCTAACAGGGAAAGTCAGTTGCATAGAAATGGACCTTACGGAACAGGAATAATGGCAGGACTCTGCAGGCACAGTATTTCTGCTTTGAGGAAGAGTTTGAAATGGGAATTTGGTGAAGAACTTCTTCGAGGTTTCGTATGGACGTAACCTAAACAGTGTCTTTTATCTCATGGGTACAATGAAAAGGATTTGCCTTTTTGAGCACTCGTGTTCTTTGTGCCTTTTGTTAAATTCTGTCTGGCTGCTCTACCTAAGGAAACAAGGTACTTTACTTATTGTTGAGGTTCTGTAAAGCCAGGACCTTGACACTTGCAGCAGCTTCTGAAGATGTTTCCTTTTATGCCTGAACATGACGCTGTTATTCAAACTTAAGCCTCATTCCTGTTCAGTTTCCAATGAAATTTGCCTGCAGCTCCCTTGAGTTTCAGGTCACACTGTTGTGCTGGGGATTTTCTCAGAAAGCCAGCCTTATTTAAACGCTTATTTTTATAAATGTCTTGGTATTCAGTGTTCAAGCTGGGAATTGGACTCGTTCCCTTTTCTGTCGGTGTCTGTGTGGTTCACGCTATTTGCTAATCGAGGTGCTACCTACTGTCGACACTCAGCTGTTGGAAAATCTTCCTCTTGTTTCTAGGAATTTCTTTAATTTGTTGCCAGAATTGCAGTTGAGTCAGTAGGTCCTCACCAGCTTTTGTAGCTGGAGAAGGTCCAGCTGTGTCAGAAGGAAAACAGCGAAGGGCTGGAACCGGGTCCATCGATTCCAAAGTGGTGCCAGCCACAAGGAAATGCTGATTTTTGTCTAATCGCTGTGCAGTTCGTGGGGTTTATTTAGTTGCTGCCCCTCTAAGCGCTTGCTCCGGAGAGTGCAACTAATTAATTCTCTTCTAGTTTACAGAGTAAACAACCTGAGATTAATTGGGTAATAAAAGCTTTGCTACGCTTGCATTTTTCCACTTTATAGGCTCTTACTGGAAGGCTGGGAGATAAGCTTTGTTTGGAGATATTTCGAGTAACGGTTTTGGCATCCCCAGAGACTGCCTGTGCACGGGCCTGCAGATTCCCTACAAATGCGCCGTGACCTTTTCCTCTTCAGACGCAGATTGTGCAGAATCAACTAGTTGTAAAACTCAGGAGGAAAAGAGGAGCAACGATGCCTTAAAATGCTTTCGTACAGCCTGGGAGGTGTTGAAATGCAGAAGGGAGGACTTGCCCGTGATATAAGTCTCTTAAAAATCCTGAAGCTGGGAAAAAATAATCCTGATTTTCTAGCCAAATTAAAGTTGCTCAAAGACCTGAGCAAAGGTGTCACGCTGCTGGCATTATAGGGCTGGGTTTAAAATGGTACCTGACTCTCCTCCTTGCTATTTGGGTGAGCATCCCCATGACCTGTAGTCACACAGCGTTTTCTAGTCCTTGTTGCGAAAGCTTTGTGATCCCCTCTCAAAAAGTTACTCACTTCTGGGGTTTTTTCTTACTATTCATTTGTTTTCTGTCATGAAAAAATGAGCATGCGGCTTCCCCATCAGTTACTGCCTGNTTACTATTCATTTGTTTTCTGTCACGAAAAAATGAAGGCAGTTGCCCAAATGAGCGTGCGGCTTCCCCGTCAGTTACTGCCTCCCCCTTGGTACCTAACTCTGAGGCTGTGGAAGATACAGTATAATTCTTAGTTAGATAATATATATCAGATGACACAATAATGACGATATATTACGTTACGGCTGAGTAGTTTGCACAAATTAGCATGTTAATTTTGTATTAAAGTCGTTTGAGATGGAAGAAGTAAGAGAAAATCACTGGGCAGTAATACATGAGTTTTCAGAAGAGAGGGGGTTACAAGTTCGTAAGCAATTGAGGGTCTCAGACTTGTAAGTAGAGTGAATTAATGTACTTTGCAGTGGAAACGGAGTAAGTTCAAACAGTCTGAAAACCCTGGGAAAAGAGAATTCGGCCTAAAAAGTGCACGGAGTTGGAGCAAGCTGTAATGGAGGTGCCTAACTCTGGCCTTAGATTACTCATTTAAAAATTCAGGTTTGGGTGAAAGTTGTTATTCTTTGCACAGAGCAAGCAGTGAATATTTCACTTGTGAATACCTAAAAAAAATATGGGTTTTTCTCTGTGTAAAGCTCAGTAATTTCACTGGGCAGCCGAGTTCCCAGCTGTCCCTTGGAGGATGCTTGGCAAAACACTAGAACATTTTGCTGGTCGGCTGCGGGGGAAGTCGGGAGGAGTCAGGGTGGTATATTCCAATCCTACAATCTGGGTCCTGGCAACGGCTCACCACAAGTTTTTTGGGCTCCTTCAGCCCCAAACAGGAAATGCTAACTCGGGGGTTTTGGTCACGGAGCTCTCTTTGTGCTGCGTGGAGGCAGATCTGATGCACTCGGCCGAACGTTTTATTTGCTGTGGGAGTTTGCTTTGGCTAACGCAGTTTTTAAGACCTGTTGGTTCACTCGGAGGTCAAGGAACATTTATGTAAGAGAGTCTTCAATAACATTCCGTTAACTTGGCAAGTTGTAAAAGCCCGGCACCAGTTTTTCTCCTCTTTGGAGTATTGAATTTTTGTGTGGATCCTTTTGACTTCCAACCAAACATGGAAATTGCTTTTAGAATCTGAGGACGGCATCATGTAAAGGCAGAGAGATGTGCTTTCCGAATTCATTTCCCTTTTTTTTAGTTCTCTTTTCCCCTATTTAGGAGGGTTAACCCAAACCCCAGTACACTACCCAAGAGTTTTCAGTGGAACTGGTCAAAACAAAGGTAAGATCTGTCTCGGCTCGCTTAATTCCAGCTACCTGCTGATAGGATTTTTGGTGCATCCAGACATTCTGGAGGTCCCAGGTGTGAGGGAAGGCCCTGTGTTCTGTGTGTAGCTGCTTCGCTGAAATATCCGTAGGATTTGGTGTTTTCTGTACTTCTTTCGCATTTGCCATCTGTACAAATGCTTCCACTCCAGTCCATAAAAAAAACCAAACCAAACATTCTGTGGTAAATTCCAGATTTAAAGCATCAGCTTAGGAAATGTCTGCATTTAAAAATAAGTTAATTAGTGAATGAGGTGCCTGGATTTAAGTTCTCGAGTGGTATTCTAAGTGGCTCTCCAGTCAGCTCTGTTATTCTGCTAATGCTTTCTCAGGAGAACTAGTGATTTTTATGATCAAGAGTAGCGAGAATCAACTTCTCGGGTACCTCAGTGGCGTTAGAAGCTTTGCTGTTTCCACAGCTCGGAATTGAAGCCACTGCTCGGAACACAACCACTTCTGTCCTTCATCCCGGGAGAATTAACTGTTGAAGCAGTTTGAGGCCCCTCACTCCCAGCAGGACCATGAGGGGATGGAGCATGGCCAGAGAAGGGCAACGGAGCTGGGGAAGGGTCTAGAGCACATGTCCGGGGAGGAGCGGCTGAAGGACCTGGAGTCTCTGATTTTAAACCCTGGATGGTGGAAAAAGTTGTTTCTAAAGCTTAGACAAAAACTCTGCATTGACCTTGAAACATGTTCAGCCTTTTTTATCTTCTTACAGTTCTCACAGTTGTACCTGGGGTGAATTAATCTCTTCATTAGCTCCGTCTGACTGCTCAGGCAAGCGTCTCACGCAGCTGGGTGGACCTTCTGACAGACTCCTTCTGCAAAGGGGTGTCACCGTTTTTAATAGTACACCCCAGGGGGTGGCTAAATCTTTTCGCTGCTGAGGAAAGACATGGCTTGGTTTAAATGAAGCTTAAAACCAGCAGCACTCTAAGTATATTCTAGTGGCAAAATACTTGCGCCTCTGTCTGTGGTCTCCTTTGCCTCTCTACCTTCTTTTGGAATTCTGAGGAGTTTTTGTTCATAGATATTTATTTCCAGACCTGCCAGTGGCTGCTTGTGATTCATGTTTACATACCTTAGGCACAAAAAAAGGGCCGGGAATCTTCTTCCAGCATGCGCTGTAAAACCTGAGCGCTTCTATTTAGAGGGAAGGTGCTGCTGCTGTGTTAGGGTGGGAATGAGCCAACTTGGTGGAAATGGAGGGTTTGCAAAGATTTGTAAGTGCTTTGCAGTTTCACATGTATAACTAAATTACAGGGTACTACTTTCCAAGGCACTTACCTCGTAGGCAATACTTGAACCAAGTATTTCACTGTCTGGGACAAATAAATGTCGATTTTCAATAATCAGAAAGTATTCCTGAACTGTTGTCAGGTTTTCCATACTGCTAGTGTAGTTTTCTTTGATTCTAGCCCTCCTACAATGCTCTAACAAAATCCTTAAACTTTGTTTCTAGGTAAAACTCCCTGTGCTTGACCTGTAAATTTTAGACAGTTCTTTGCTGAAATGTAAACCAGCCTGGGATGAGTATTTTGGGAAGTGATGGGACTCAAGGTAACGGGAGGGAGGGAGGAAGGTGCTCGTTGTGCTTAGAGGTTCTTCCCGAATGGCCTCCCAAGATTCTTACTGAGGTGCAGAAACTGTTCCTGAAGGAGTCAGGGTGTCCAGGAGGTTTGGACGGAATTTGGGGCAGTGTCCTCAATAACAGTATTTCTCCCTAAGATTGGTGTCTTGCACCTTCTTCTGTTAAACCTTCGGAGTGAAAACTAAACGCTAACTAGGAAGGTGTTCTGTTTAAATTCCAAGAAAAAGGAGAGAACATCACCCAACCTGGACCTCCTTGTGGTTTGGATTAAGTTTAGTATTTGTAGCTGGTTTCCCAGGCAGGTCTGCTCTCGATTCATTCCAGTGGCTTGTGCAAACTCTCCCTCCAAAGTTTGGGGGGAAGAAAGGATAGAGGGGAGAAGGGAGAGCTTGCTGCCGACAGTCTGTGGCTTTCGGGCGCTCCTTGAGGACAGCGTTGTTCCATTTGTCTGGGTGGGTCAGTTCTGGGTTTCTTGCAGTGCTGGCGAGGGAGTTGGGGTTCTGGAAGAGCCCAAAAGCCAAAGCTCCATATTTTGTGGCACCCCGGTGCACTTCTTCTCAAAAACGCTGGTGGGGCAAAGCACCTTTTACTGTTAAATGTGCTTTTCTGAGCCAGCTGCAGGCGACTCGCCTTGTTTTTTTCTTGAAGCACAGTTTGGGGAGCTTGTGCGGTGGCCAAGTTGCAGTGTGGCACGCAGAGGCAGTGCCCAGAAGAGGGCACCCCTGCCCAAAGGAGCGTGAAAAGGGAGGGTTTCTAAGGAATCCACCAGAAATAAGCTTCCTTTTTTTTTGTCGCTCTGCAAGTGAGCCAGGAGTGATGATGGAGTGGGGTGAAAAGCAATTATCTCCCCAGAAGCACTTAAAAGATGAGATTTCTTTCAGTGAGATCTGGCTTTGCTTTGGCTGGTTGTTTTTTTAAAAGAAACTAATTTAGAATTAAAGATAAAATTAACTACTTCCATCAAGACCTTCCCTACCCGTGGTATAGTCTAGTGGTGTAATCTGAGCAGAACTAATATTTGAGTAGTCTGCATTTGCTGCCGAGTTTTCAGGAAAGTCAAACTGCAGAATTTTGAGGCGGATCTCTGGCTCATCACCCACATTTGATGTTCGCAATCGGTGTGCTAGTTTTCAGATGACACAGGTCTCCTCTGCAGGAGCAGAGAAAGCGTTTCCTCCGCTTGATTTATTCTGTTCATTCCTTTCCGACGTTAATGAACGATGCTATAAAAATACTCTGCCTCTTACAGTCGTGTGAGTAAATCTAAGGGGTGGTTGATTTCAGAGTGCGCTGTTTACTCCTCAGCAAGTCACGCTTCATGCTTTAAGGACATAAATGTCTTTCTGACGATCACAAAATGATTTTCTTTACCTGAGGTCTCATATTTAGGGCAAAGTCTCCAAGGCCCTTTCTAAGCTTTGCCAGTTTGGTGAACATTGCGAACGGAAGCAGTGAGCTCAGCCGGGAGAGAGATTTTCAGCCTTTCTCTCCGGAGCAAACACAGCAGCTAAATCTTGGTAAGGGAAGGTGGGACAGACTGCCCAAGTTTTACCTTTCCGTCCAGCTAATGTTTCTTCAGCAGCGGTTATTTAAAGCACCGATGCTTTACTGCGAAGGGGACTCTGCAGTGCTGTAATTCACAGGTCTTTGTAAAACAGGTTAATATTTGTCGAGAAAGCTCCGTCAGCTAATGAAGGAGACCTGGAAAGGGACTTTTAGTCAGTATATTTCTCTGAGTTCAGCTCAGCAGGACAGAGAACCTGCCTCAAGGATTAGATTTACAGGTTGTACAAAAAAAACCCTGTGGCCAGTGGAGGGGAAAAGAAGAAGAAGGAATGATAGAGTCAGGAATAATGAGCAGCAGTTTCATACGTACTGAAAAGGGAGCAAATAGGACACAAGTAGGTACAAGGTGCTCTATATTTCTTATGTATGGTGATGTCGAGCTGAAACCATTTATATATCTCAGAATTATAGAGGGTACAGTTCAAGGCTTAAAATTACCACCAAAAATTCGGTACCTACTCCAGACTTTTATCAAGCTTCCACTAGAACGAATTTAGCAGATTTTGGCTGGTAGGCCAATAGGTAGTGTAAGCCCATAGTCACCTAAGTTTTAAAAAAATTCAGCTTAAGCCTTTAAGTTGACTTCTATAAACTGTTATTTAAGGCGAGGGGGAACCTGAGATGATCTTTAAAGGTCCCGTCCAACCCAAACCATCCCGTGATTCTCTGACATTCAGGAGCAGAGCTGTACCCTGGGTGGAACAATACAAACGAACATCATGCGAAGGCTTAACCCGGTATCTAAAATAACCTGGGAAGCGGATAAGGGAGAGAATTCTTCTTTCCACACTGGGGGCCTGGTTTGATTGCTGGAGCTGGCTCTCCGTACTCTTGCCAAAGATAGCAGATGATTTTGAATGGCCGCACCTCTTCAGCATTGTTATTTTATGTCTCGTCCAATAAAGGAGAGAATCAGTGTTGTTCTGCTGCAGAAGAATACAACAGGCATAGCGAATGCTTCCAAAACTAACAGTTCTTTAGAAAAATAACTGTGTTCAGGGCTCTTTATTAGCCTAATGCTTGCATAATGTGGCCGTTATTAATTTCATCAGTATTTATTGTGCCGGCTCGAGTTATGAAACATACACTGTTGTTGTCTTCTGGTGGTGGGGGTTTTTTAATGTTTTCAGTACAATTGCAGCGGTTGTTTTGCTTCCCCCAAACCAGTAATTTTCATTTTTAGACAGATATAATAAAAGCCAAAGAAGCAGAGAACAGGAGACCTGAGAAAGGACAGTGTGTGTGCTAATTCCACTTCATATTTGAGTGGATAATCGTGAGGCTGCTGCTCAGGAGCTCTTCACTGCTACTTCCACTTACCAGTTTGTTGAACGTACCAAATCACTGTTTCAGCTTGCACCAGGGAGGCTTCTGGGGCAGGTTCCAGCATTTGCTGCAGAATTGCATTAACATTCCTCATCCTACAGAGAGCCTGAACTCAGACTGGCACACGTGGTGTTCATGAAAGCATCCTTGAGTTTGGAGAGTTACTGGGAGTTTTTTGGTGAGCAAGTTCTTGCCATCATTATTTGCAAGGCGTGCCGGCTTAGAGGCTGCTCAGTGTCCTCGCAAGAGCTGCCTCACGACCGGCCAGCTTGATGATTTAGAGCCTACAGTACAGTATTATTGCTGTCCCCAGACTCCAGCCAGCATCACGAAACCACAAGAATCAAACAAACAATAGGATTTGTTTGCTAAAAAAGATTTTTCCTAACCCCAAAAGATGTCATTTGTTCTACTTGAGAGATTAACAGGGAGGGAGGAAAATTCCACTGCTTTGAGTCCGGTCCCGAGGGAACGTGTGAACGTTTCTGTGAAGCGGGATGGCTGTTGCAGGCAAGGCAGACCCAGTTGTTCTGGGCAGCTTTACAGACTGGTAAATCCACAAGAAGCTTTCATGAGTGGCTCAGAGTTGGCAGCCGAGGTGTCCCTGACTACCTGAGGATTGCTTTGGCCGTATGGTTCATACAGCGAGCTCCCAGACTAGCGGGGAGCCCTCGTCTTGAAGATGCAGGTAGGAAAAGTTGGTGTCCAGCTAAAACCTGGCGTCACTGATTCGTGTCGATGAAGTCCAGTGCATACACAGGGTGTTGTGAGTTCATCTTCTCTTCTGAAATGCCTTCCTGCTCATCCTGTGCTCACCTAGCACCTTGGCTGGTAGTTAAAGTCACCTCTTTCCCAGCATTGTATACGCTTCATAATCTGCTGCAACCTAGGTAACCCACCACTGCTCGGAGGTTTCCAAAACTACCGGGATATCCCAGTCAAGTTTTGGGTTACGTGAGGTTATTTGAGTATTTCCCAAGCATTTTTCTGAAAGTATTTTTTTCAAATAGAATAGAAGCAAGCAGATATTTATTTTGCGTTAAGTAAAAGAAACTAGTTTTCCCAGAAGAAAACAGAGTTTGA
The DNA here is from genome assembly GCA_013389965.1 of Todus mexicanus. Classification (NCBI taxonomy): domain Eukaryota; kingdom Metazoa; phylum Chordata; class Aves; order Coraciiformes; family Todidae; genus Todus; species Todus mexicanus. The sequence goes on along the minus strand of WEIS01074577.1, from coordinate 6,689 downwards.
AAACTCCTGTCTCATTTTATACAAAATTAAAGGAAACGTTATTAGCCCAAAATTGAACCAGAGTCTTGATGAACCGTAGCCTTAGTATGGTTCAAAAAACATGTCATAAGTAATCCTCACTGCAGCTGAACATCCAAGAAGAATTTAAGCAGCTGAAAGCAAATGGAAAGCCTTAGCGTTTGGCTTCAGTTTCGTCTTTTTAAAACTTGTAATTGCTCCTTTCCAGTTGTCTAAAATTCACAGAACGTGAAGGAAATAGGTGACGATTAGCAGTAACTTCAGTGAAGTGATCCTTAAAGGAATTCACCTTACCAGAGCTTTTCCTACCTTAAAAATGTGAGGGTTTAAAAACATTTCTATTCTGTGTTACGAAACAGGGGCTGCGGTTGGTTTCCTTTGTATCGAGTGCAGATGAGCAATCATGAAACTATCAGATAGATGCTTTTTATGTCTACCAGGGTGGCTTTTCTCCTGCAGCCTCTGCGTAAGGAATTAAGCTGTTCACAATTCTGGTGCCGTATCAGGCATTTAGTAGAGTCTTGCAACTCATCTTACAACCTCAAATACTTCAGTATAGAGGTAAAACGTTGAAAACAAACCTCTCAGAGCTGTAGAGGACAAGTCATTGGCAAGGCATGCTCCTTGCCATATGAAAATGTCCGAATTTGAAGGTACCAGTAAAATCTTCAGAAAATACAAAGAAAAGAATGAAAATTATCTGGTGGGGGACCAGCATTTCTTGGCCGTGTACAAATTCTTTCAAAGAAACTTTTGGAAAAGTTCTTCACAGCGTTTTTATGGTGTTTTTCTTCATCAGTTGCATTGCCAAGATAATTTCATGTGGGCTGAATGCTTGCTCGCTCTCATTCTCTCTGAGTCCTTTGGCACGAGCATCTCGTCTCAAAACCAGGCAGCATTTATCTCTTGGGCAATTCAGGGAATCTTTGCACTGCCTTGCCGTGGCAAACCGAGGTGGCTGTTCCCCAGTCAGGCGGTGGTGAGGGTGGCCCAAGAGCTCCTGGCTCTGCGATATCCCAGGAGCTACAGAATATAGTACAAACCACTTAAATGGCAGCGGTTCAGGTGGTTAGTGACTCATCAGGCACCAAACCCAGTAAGGATTGGGGGGTTCTGTTGAGCAACGGTACGTTTTTTAAGAGCAGAAGGGTTGCGTGAGTTGAACAGACAACTGTCCATCTGGCCTAACCATCCCAGTTTGGGATGCTTTAGAGCGAGGTGTTAATCTTCCTCTCCTCAATATACTGTTAATTATCTAATTTTGTCGCCACGGTGGGGTTGGAGCAGAGGGGATTTCTTCCTGATCCCAGCTGGTGATGAGCTTATACCTTGCTGATAAGGATGGATAGCGCTCATAATTCTTACCTAAGCTAACAGCAGTGGCTATTTCTCTCTTTTTGTAACAGAATTTCCGTTTGTGTTTTGCAGACATCAACCGGAGGAGGTGGAATCTTACAGATATTCCAGCAGCTTTCAGAAGTTTGCCAACTAGCTGGTCTCAGTCGTCTGATTCACTCTTCTGCGAGTCCTGTAAATTTGCTTCAAGCGCAGCCGAACTGATCCTCTCGCATAACGGTAAGGTCTGAATCTTTTCATCCATAATGAATAAAGTCCTATTACGTCTAATGAGATTGACCCCAATCCTCCCACACATGACATGCAGCGCTCCTCCATCTGTACAAATTTCAGTGAGTAATATTCTCTGCTCTAAAAAGTCACGGATTTTGGGGTTATACCCAGCTCTGGAATTTTTGTGGCTAACGTGAGCAGCCGTCAGGGGCACGAGCACTTCTTCTCTTTGCTGGCTCAACTCAAGGGCACTGAAAAGTTGTGAGGGCTCTTTGCTGCTCTGCAAAGACTCCAGGTGTTTTTTTGACTCTTCTAGAAGAGTCGTTGGTAGCTGGGATTTCTTTACAGAAGCAAGCTCTTGATCTCCCCTTCTAATTTACTAATGCTCTCACTTCCTTCTGGTTTTTTGGATTCCTTCCAGTCTAGTCTTAGCAGCAGCTGTGACCAAATGTGTATCTTCCTTAAGCCCATTTGTGCTGCGTCCCTTTTTGAATACCAAAATGATGTTCCAGTCGCAGTCGTCCATCCCAGATGAGCAGGCAGTACGTCTGGGGAGCGTGTTTTCTCGTGCTGGGATGGGACTGAAGAACTTAGTTCTGTCTCATTAGTGCTTTTCTCCTCACAGCGCCTTTGGCCGAAGCAGCTGGGCAGTCCCCTCTGTGTGTTCAGGAAGCCAAAGTCAGTGCCTCCTTATCTGCGAGAGAATGTGGGGCTGGACGAGGCTGCGTGTCATTGAATCTAGCAAGAGAAAAACAAGGTCAAAATGTTGGCCTGTAGCTTTGGCAGCACCCACTTCAATCTTGCGTCAGGTCTTCCAGATCAAAAGAGCGACCTGTCAGTGAGGGCCGTATCGTAAGTGTCGTTACTCTTCACAGGCAGGTTTTCTGCCGTCTCAAGGAGATCAAAGATGAGAGGGAGAAACCTGGCTGGCCACTTGCTGGAAACTCAGCCCAAGGGAGACGCTGTGGCCGCAGTGTCTGAGAGCCAGCCCCTGGCACTCCTGCGCCCGGCCTGATGGGAAAGGACTGGGTTGAAGGTGGCGATGCTACAAACACCCCTGGAAAGGACACCCGTGCTGCCAAATATGACCTTTCTAAGGCCATTCAACTCAAAATGGGGCCCCGGATTGTTCGTACCAAGGTTTTTTTCTGTCCCTTGCCTTCCTTCTGTCTCTTTCAAATAAGAGCAACGTGGGAGGCCTCTAATTTTCTGCGTCAGAACCGGGGATGGGACAAAATGTAAACTTGTTTGCCTTTTTCTGGTGTGTGCTGCATTCACAGACCATGAAGAAGTCTGTGTTCTACCAAGGCCGTGGTAAGCATTGCCAGATTTTGACTTGATGGACCAATTTTCATTTTCCCTGCTATTATCAGACTGAGAAAACAGCCCTTTTACGTGCCAAACCTGGCCCTCGCTCCGATTGCTACTAGGATTGGCAACCGCTCCAGGAATCTCATGTTCTGACTTAATTCCAGCATTCCCCAGCGATTCGGTTGTTTCTTAGAAAAATATGTTCCGTTTGAAATGAAAGGCTGGCCGTGGTAGCGTGCAGTTGTGTGGCAGCGCTCGCCCGGCGGGATCCCACCTTCTGTTCCTGACCGTGGAGAACTGGGTCACGTCCTCGTTGGCGCAGCGGTTCTGACGTCGCCAGTGGCGTTCCCACCTGAGCTGAGCGGCCACCTCTTGGGTGGAGATGTTAGGGCTGGAACGCAGCAGAGACGTGCGACTACGCAGCGCCTTGGGGGAGGAAGCAGAAATCCTCTGAAAACAAAGACGGGAGAGTCAGAGGATGACCTCTCCCACCCTGCTCTATTTGATAAGCACAAGATGTTCCTCAGCAATTAAACGTGACAGAAACTGCTGGTTTATCTCAGCCTGGGTCAGCGATCTCCCCCTCTCTGGTTAATAGGATGTGTGGCTAGTTTAAGCACTGTTTAAAAGAACGACCCGAAGCTTCCTGAACTTTAGCATCCTCCAAAAAGTCAAGTCATCCAGAAGTTCGAGGTTAGTTGGGAATGTGACCGTCAGAGAGCAGAGACGAAGCCAAGTGACGCTGCCTCAGAAGAGCAGCATTTAGCCACACGGGTCACCGTTAACTGAGGATCGGATCCAGCGCCTTCGGGTTTGTTTTTTTACGTTATTTGCGTGATTGGAAGTTTGCCCTTGTGAAAACTGGAGGCGACCTCTTTGGATTATGCAATGCTTTGTGGAAGTTTGACGCGTACAGCCAGGACAGGAGATAGGCAAAGTGTTTGGGGTTTGTTTGTTCATTTAAAAAAACCAACCAAACAAGAGATTTAATTCTTATACATGGGTCTGATGGGCAACTGTGCTCCCTTTCTTCTTTTGAGGCCATAGTTCCATTCTGTTTGCTGATACTTCTCAGCATATTCACCTGACTTGTACATATGGCGTGAGTTCTGAAAGGCAGCTAAAGAGACAAACTGATAAAAATTATACATCCGTATCTTACTTTTAGTCTGTGCCTGTGCAGGGTGGGCTCATGTTAATAGTGGTGTGAAGCATGTGCTTAGTGTGGTCTCCTCTCCCTGTAACCAGAGTTTGGGGGGTTTTGCTGCACTGAGAGGGATTTCTGCACAGCAGTCTCTTCATTTGTGTCTTATTTGGACAGGGTGGCCAGAAGGAGCCTTGCTTCTGAGTACGGAGAACCAGGTTAGCTTCCAGCAGCTGCAGATACGTTGCTTGTCTTGGCTAGACCCACATCGCTGGCTACTCACTAAAAGGTCCTTTTTATCAAAAGTGTGGCAAACCAGTGAGCTGGCGGCAATCCTGATTTTCTCAGCATTCCTTCTGTTGGTCCAGGAGAACCAGGAACTTGAATGGTGGGTCAAATATGGATGTAAGTGTTGTCTACCCCTCTCCTGTATGTGCTGCTCTTGTGCTCAGACCAAAGACCTCCTCACAGCCTCAGAACATTTTACGAAGGTGCTCTCTGAAAAAGCCAGGTGATTTTCTGAACGCATTGCAGCCATCCCCCTGCATCCTCCCCAGCAGGGCCAGGGGAACGTTCTTTTAGCTCTTACCCAAGGCAGAATCTCTTAGACGTGTTAGAATGCGCAGTTGGTCCAGGCATCTGAACTTCTGGGGAAAAAAAAAGCAGGAGAGCTGGGTGATATTTTATTTTATTTTATTTTTTAATCAAAATGCTCTGGATTTGTGTGGTCAAAAGCATTTGGACTCTCTGCAGTGAGCAGATGATTTGTAATTAATGGAAGATGTTAGTGCAGATACTAATAGAATGTAGATATCAAGAAGACTTTACAGCCTGTATAAAACTCTTGTGAAATACTGTGGTGAAAATCCTTCCCATTATGCTCTTGAAGTGTGTCAGCAATCAACGGGTTGATACCATACAATGTGTTAACACAGTGAAATCAGGGTATTAAAACAGGATTAAAGATGCTCTGGCTTGAAGACCGAAGTGTTCTGCCCTGCTTACTTCAGCATTGGAGGGTTCCAGCATTTCAGGGTTAATTCTAAGTGTCGTATTTTGCTGCTATTCATTGATGGTTGCAAATAATAGCTATATTAAAAAAAAAACACAACAAAGCAGGGGGGAAACAAAAGAGGTTTCAGATATCCGAGTCTATTCCCCGAGAGCCTGCCAAGTCTCCAGAAAACCGAACTTAGGAACTGAAACTATTAAAATCATGGAGTTTTATAGAATTTTATTGTTCTTACACTTTCATCCTAAGGTATTTCTTAGAAGATGTTGCACATCGGATGCCGTACGCTCTTCAGGCTTGATCTGCGAGGTCACTCGTTTGCATGGCTAGCAGCAATTTGTCCAGCAGCTTCTGCTATCAGGGTGCGGCGTGTACCCCTCTGGGATGTTCCCTGTGCCACTCAGGAATCCGTGGTAGGCACTAGGTCTGTGCCAGCGTGTGTTTTCACCCTCCCTGCGTCAGGAAAATGCAGCGGTGTTCTTCATAGTACGAAAGGTGGGGGAGGTAACAAGTCAAACAGCTTCTTGTGGGCCTGCAGGTAGAGCGTGCTGCGCATTTCTTTAATAGTAGATCAAGAAAAGGAGCAAAAGAGTTTTCCAGGGTGTTACTCTTGGTCTGACTGCTGGGGCTTCAACTACTACTTGCCTTTTGTGGAAGAAGAGTGTGGACCAGGGGAGGAAACAGTCTCCTTAGGTAGAGGAGATTTTGCCCGTTAGCGGCTATCTCTGTAAGTTAAGGGTAAAGAAATAGGCCTCATTCCACAACAGATCCAAAAGTAATAGTGTGATAGAAGATGGACAGTGAAATTATAGCCACGAGGGAGAGGGTGGGTGATCAGAGCATGTGACAGAGTCTCCGTGTTCTTGGGTTCTCCCAGTAGGCACGTTCAACCAAATCCTTTCCCTGCTGTGCATGGGGGAGCATCACTCGTAAGCTGGTGTTGGCATCACCGCATCTCCTTCTTCCCATCCCTGCAGTCTCCACGCATCTCCTCGCAGAAATTCACTGAAATTATTTCAGCCAGATCAACTCCTTCATCAGGTTTGACTTGCGATGGTGGCTCAGGAGCTGGATGGACGCTGCGAAGGGGCTGCAGAAGCAGAGAATCAGAGCAGTAGTAGTGGGGGTGAGCAAGGCCACACGCTNCCACTCGGTGTTGATTTGCAAGAGCAATTACTGAGAGCGACGTCGTGTCTCGCCGTTGCTGTTCAAAAACGCCCGAGGCGCGATGTTTGCTTTTTAAATTAGCAAATTTTATGTGTTAGCTCGAAAAACTGAAATGAAGAAAAGCCGATACTTGTGGTTCTTTGGAATCAATAGCAGCCCTTCTGTTAACTGGATTAACCTTGGCCTGTGCCCATTATCTCCTACTTAGTCATCAGAAAAAGTTTCCTTAATCACGTTTCCCTGGGCTGAACTGGAAAATTTGTTCTTTTTTGCAGTAGCTGTGGGCTGCGTGCTGAAGCTCTTCTCTGTGAAGCCCCGTTTCTGAAAGAAGCTCTGTCGAGGCAGGCGGGGGTGACACCAGTTGCAGCGCTTCGGTAAGACGCTTGCGACGGTCACCTAAAGCCACGAGCTGTGGAAGTTGCAGTTAATTCCAGAGTGCTAGAATTGGAATCATGGAATGGGTTGGGT
>WEIS01074575.1:0-20943 GCA_013389965.1 Todus mexicanus | reverse complement strand
CTATGATTCTATTCTATGAACTACCAGAAAGGAGGTTATAGTGAGCCAGGTGTTGGTCCTTTCTCCCAAGTAATGTAACAACAGGATGAGAGAGAAATGGCCTTAGGTTGCAGCTGATGAGGTTTAGATTGCATATCAGGAAAAATGTCTGTACCAAAAGAGTGGTGAGGCATTGGAACAGGCTGCCTAGGGAGGTGGTGGAGTCACCATCCCTGGAGGGGTTCAAAAAACACGCAGACTTGGCACTTCAGGACATGGTTTAGTGGTCATGGTAGGGTAGGGTAGATGGTTGGACTTGATGATCTTAGAGGTCTTTTCCAACCTTAATGGTTCTGTGATTCTCCTGGGGCAAGGAGGGCTGTGCTGCAGGCCTGGGTTTAGCCCGTCTAAGGGTTCTCTGAGGTGCTGGCAGGTCTGAGGAAGGATGGGCAGCTTGCCCCAGGCCAGCCGAGGGGTGAAACGCCTGATGTCGGAGCTAGTGCAGTGAGTTTAATGCTGTCAGTAGAAAGGGCCACCTGTTGGGCAGTGATGGTTTCTGTTACCTTTCATTCTTCAAAGACAGTATCTCTGGACTACTCAAATCATAGAAAAATTGGGCAATAAGTCATAAATAAACTGCCCCTGTTTCTTTATTACTGCCTGACCTCACTGTAGAGCAGAGGAACGCAAGTGGAATTGCAAACTGTGCTTGATTGTCCTGGGACACAATCCTATTTTCCACTGAGGGCAAAGCCAAGATAGTCAGCATGGCTGTAACTGTATGCTGACCTCCAGGCAGGAATTTACTGGACTGAAGAAAAATTGGTGATGTGACCTAACAGAGCACAGTATTCTCATGCTAATATTTCATATCGGATCTGCAAACTCAAAGCAACACTTACATAAAGTAGCTTGCAATATTTTTGGACTTCTCTTTTTTTTTTTTTCATAATGAAAATAGAACCTGGTTTTAGCTACCACCGAAAATCTAATCTTGTATGTGCCTAGTTGTTCATTTATTCAAATTATCTGCCTAGTGTTGTTGGATAAACAGTTCATATTAGGCGTGTATTGCATGTTACATCCCATCAATGTAAAATAAATAATAATTTTAAAAAATCATGTTCTCAGGGGAAATATGCTGACAAAGTTTAAAACTTGAGGTTTGAGTTCTTACTTGGCAACCACAGAAACTCCTTTTCATTCTGCAGGTACAGTCACATTACCTTTCTCACCCTTGGTGATATAATTTACAAGATTTCTTTAAAGATCGGACTGAAAATAAAAAAACCTAAGCTGTCCCTCTTCAACATTTCATTTGGAGGATGATGCTTTAAAGGTATCACCTTGAAATTTGACCTGCAGGAGATACTGGGAAAGAAGAACTTGAAATAATATGAGAAGTGATAGATGTGAAATGAATAATTGATGACATTCTAAAAATGTCACCGTGAAGAAGAACATGACAATTCTGTAGCACTATGGATAAGACAAAATATGAAAGCCTAAAACTGAACTGAGTAGAATGCAGTCACTGTTGCAGTAAATGAACTCTCTTGATTTACCTGAGAAAGCATTAGACCAAGGCCAAATAAAATCAGTATGAAAGGTGGATTTATACCTCCAGCCCTCTAAGATAACTGAAAATAATAATAAGGATGATCATATACTTTATGGACTGTTAATAACAAGATTAGGAGAAAACAAGCTAATGGAAACTTAGTACCTCATAATGGAATACCAAGCATAAAGCATCAAGCATCAAAACCCTTAAAGCAAGCTGAAAGTAGTATGAGTAAAACATCACGTATCTTTTTGAGTAGATGCTTGACAAGCCCTCGGGCTTTGACCTTGGCCCTGAAATAGTGAGCCAAGGTCAATATTTCAGGCTGACACAGTAATGAAGGAACAGTGTGTCGCGCAAGCACTACAAAATGATCTGCTCAAAGAGAAAGCATTTGTCATTGTCACTAGAAATGCCACCGGGTACGCAGAATTGCACAGTAACTCTTCAAGAGGCCATAAACCACGAAGGACCATTCTTGATTATCATAGATCCCCAAACATTATTATTTCAATATTAAGTACAAACCTGAGAGGAAAAGTTCTTTAACACGTATTCCCTTGTGCAGTTTCGGAAGCAGAAGAGGAGAACGACTTCAGCGAGCAAATGCACATGACGTGCCAACCTTATATTTTGGAATTCGAAAAATAACAAAGTGATACAGCTTTAAAGCAAACATTCTTTCACGGGGATCCATCAAAACTAGACTGTTATCATAAAGAAGTTCCTTTGGCAGCCTCGAGTTTTGGAATGAAAAGGTGAATGGCAAAGTCTCCAGTGAATGTTCAAAGCGCTCGAAAGAGAAAACCAAGGAATTTTCTCCGAGCTAGGGCTGGTAGTAGACACAGGTACAGCAGAGGGCGTCAGTTAGTAAGGAATGACTCTTGAAGCCACTCAGCTGCTTCTGATAGGGATGGTGAACTGAAGATATGAATCATTACATCTGTAGTTTCTACTTCTTAACCGAGAAACCTGCTCGATAGAATTATGATATAGTAAGTCTGGATTAGACGCGACATCATAGAAGATACTGGAAGGACAGTGCTCGTTACCTGTCAGCCAGTATGTTTGACAATGTGTTTTAATTAATCTCGATTCCAAAGCTACCCACTGTTTGCTCATACAGGAAAAGCAGGGATACAGCAGGGTGATACACAGCATGCTCAGTCTAGTGTAAAATAAAGGAAGAGCTGAGAGAGGATGGTCACATGGAGACACTGTTCTCAGGGCTTCTTCTTGCAAGAGGTCTCTCACACCTTGCACCTTTTTTTTTATTATTGCCGATGTACCAAAAAAATCTACAAATAATTGAAATTAAAATCTAATTTCAACTTGAAACAATGCAACCCAAACAGTATTTTGTCAAGTATTTTGATTTAAGATAAAAACTCACTTATGTTGATTTGGGGAGGGGGAAGTCTTGACAGAAAGCAAAATGTTCAATTTATTATGAACACACTCCCCTTAAAAAACATCTATTTTATTTTTTTAAGGCTTAGAACATTTTTCAATTAAAATGCTATTCTGAGAGTCAAGGAACTTTGCTTCAAACATGAAAACATAGTTATATTTCTGAAATAAAGCACTGTTTCGAAAATATGTGGAAAATATTACCATTCATGAACTCTCTTCTTTTTTGATTGAAGCAATTTATGAAATTCAGCTCATTTCCATACCTAATGTTGATTTCCCTGAAACTGTTTTTGGTTTACCTATCATTTATTACAAATACTTCTCTCAGCTCATCTCTGAGTTTCAACCCTACATGATAACTCCAAGATGTTTGTTTCTCTTGAATGTCTCCTTGATTCTAAACACTGTGAAAAACATCATTGACAAAGTACTGTGACGTCACTGAAGGTGTTCATTCCGATCTTATGTCCTGTCAAAACACCAGGGTCTGCAAAGCTCATTCTTCTGAAAATTTGGAGTACAAAGAGTATGTATGTGTGCAACCTTACCCCTGCCTGCTCCAGGAGACACCTCCATACTCCTCCTACCTATGCAGTAGGAGTTTCCTGCATCTCTTCAGCAATTATTCAGACAGACCACCCCTCATGCGCATTCTTTACAAGCACATAAGCCACAGGCATGTGATGCCATCTAGCATCGTCTTCTGTGCACCCACCTCTGAAACAAGACTTCCTTTATCCTCCAACTGCTAACAGTCCAAAAAGGCAACAGTGATGGCCCGAAAACATCATAGAATCATAAAATCGTTCTGCTTGGAAAAGACCTTTAAGATCATCAGGTCCAACCACTACCCCAGCACTGCGAACTCCACCACTACACTACATCCCTCAGTGCCACAGCTACACATCTTTTAAATCCTCCAGGGATGGTGACTCCATCACTTCTCTGGGCAGCCTGTTCCAGGGCTTTACGGCCCTTTTGGTGAAGTATTTTTTTCTAATATCCAACCTAAACCTCCCCTGGCGCAACCTGAGGCCATTTCCTCTTGTCCTGTTGTTAGTTACTTGGGAGTACAGACCACTCCCTACCTCCTTTGGTAGTTGTAGAGGGTGGTAAGGTATCGACTCAGCCTCCTTTTCTCCAGGCTAAATAACCCTAGTTCCCTCAGCTGCTCCTTGTAAGACTTGTGCTTTAGACCCTTCACCAGCTTCATTGCCTTTCTTTGGACGTGCCCCAGCACCTCAGTGTCCTTCTTGTAGTGAGGGGCACAAACCTGAACACAGTACTCAAGGTGCAGCCTCACCAGTGCCGAGTACAGGGGCAGAATTACATCCCTAGTCCTGCTGGCCACACCATTTCTGATACAGGCCAGGATGCTGTTGGCCTTCTTGGCCACCTGGGCACACTGCTGGCTCATGTTCAGCTGGCTGTCAGCCAGAACCCCCAGCTTCTGAGGCATGATGAGGCATCCTAAATTTCTCTTCTGACCAGATAGCCAGAGGCCAAGCAGATATCATCTATATATACACATTGCCTCTCCTCACACTCCCAGGTTTGCTCCAGCTAATCCTTTTTCCTTTTCAGTACAACAATCTGCAGACTAGTGCAATTTAAAAAGACTACAAAGAGCTTGTTGTCTTCACACACCTGACAGAGTGGCCCTTGTGTTGATTAAACACTTCATTTCCTTGGTTTCAGAAATTAGAGTTTTGCTGGAGGGGCCCAAAGTCCTAAGGCCTACCCTTAAATTTTGAGTTTGAGGATTGACAACATTTAAAAAAAAACAACAGGGGGGAACTGTTTGCCCTTGTATGCCTTCTGACTGAGGTTCTAACAGATGGAGGTTCATTTTCCTTTTTCATACAGTTTATTTCTTATCCACAAAGATGACTGTGTCTCAGTCAGTGTAGAAGTGCAATGCAGTTGCTAGAAAAAGAACAAATATCTAATGAATGCCATTAAAAATTCACCCAGAGGTTGCTAAGTGTTAAAAACTAAGTCCTTGATTGAGTTTCAGCGTTCAGTGACCTTCCTATTGCTCCAATTATATCAACAGTTTCTAAATAAAAAAAAAAAAAAGTTAAATACCACACGTGTCAGCCAGTGGACAGCGGGTGTTTTTCTGAGTGAACCTGAGCTTGGCTAAGCGGAGCTCAGCAGGTGAGCCCGATGGGTTGGCAGAAGGATATCTACCCTGCCTAGAGCTGCAGACCACCAGGAAGCAGGGCAAATACCGATTCCTGTTTCAGCACCGTGTCCCAAGCTTCAACAACAGGGCTCTGGAGTCTGCAGACTCCTGACTTACGTCAGACAGTGAGCCAGGCTGAGGCTGACATCACTTGAGTTGCTCTGCTGAGTATCTACAGAGGTCAAACTCCGTTTGGCAAAGGAATGGCTGGAGCCAAGAGGAATCACAGTCATCCTGGCTGAGGACCTGTCTTCAGCCTTCCCTCCTCATTACACAGACTTACATAGTGTGTGCCCTGAGGCTCTTGGTCACCTGTAAATTGTGACAGGCCAAGAAAGGGGTTTGAATGGTCAAGGAAGTGTCCCCGTGTTAAAACAATGGTACCAGTAATTACGTTATTGTTCACATGCTGGGGGAAAAGTTAATGGGAAAACAAAAAGTCATCAGAAATGAGACAAATTTCAAGTTACCCAAGAAGTGGAAAAGTGTCTTGATGCTGTTCTTGGTGTATAACTCAGGTGTTCACCACAAATAAGACAGATGAGACACTGTTACAATAGTACCTGTGTAAAGTAGATGGAACTAAATCTGTGATTTTACAGGCATTTTTTTAGAGTTAAGCTGAATTCCCTCCATCTTTGGGAGAAAGGAAAATAAATGAACTGTGTGGCAGTCTCAGTAAAAACCAGCCAGACTTGTTACATGAAGATAAACCTTTAAGAGAAATTGTTTTATTTGAAGAAAAGAAGATTTAGCTGGAGAAGACTCTTAAGTACTCAAACTTGAAAACGAAATTTGTTAAACTACGTGGGGCAGTGTCTCTTCAGACTGCTTGGGTGGTGTGTGTTGGAATGAAGGGGGTGGCAGAGAGGAGATGGGAGAGTGGCTCATCCTACCTTTCTTCTCTTTTAAATGTCTTATTGTCTGGTGATAAAAACATGTATTTCAACAATACTCTCAGGTAAACTAAGTGACAGAAAGATTGAATTAATAGAAGAATTATAGAAACTAAAATCAAAAAATGTGCAGTGGAGGGAGTTGGTGGAAAGGAAAAGATAGAACAAAGTGAGAATCTGGCTCGACTCATTATTATATCTGCACCGTGCTACTCAAGTCATCCTTCCACCAGAGTTAATAATTACTGGTATGCATCACTCTGAGAGTGCTGGAGGAAAAAGATCACTGAAGAGTCTATCTCACAGTTCCCAGGATAGTTTTTCCACTGTCCTCTCAAATTCAAGCATCTTGCAGAACATGTATGGCATCCTCCTCCATTCCACAAAGCATGCAGATCATTCCACTCAAGGAATTGCATCAGGGCCTCGAGGGCACTGCCAGCCCTGGCTGGCCCTGCCCAGCCACCCCCCACCTGCCCCGGGCCCATGACCCCGTGTCAGCCCCTGCCTCAGCAGCAGCACAGCAGGGCTGGGCTCCAGCTCTCCACAGTCTGGCCCTGCCCCGCCATGGGCCATGCTGAGCCTTGGCCTGGCCCTGTCCCCAGAGAGGTGCCTCATGCTGATGGGGAGCAGCCAGCCCACGCTGTGCCCTGACACCTTCCCACAGCTACCCAGGATGTTTCCCAAACAGCCACAGCCAAGATGCCATCATATTTCCCTCCATAATCATAGAATCATAGAATATTTAAGGCTGGAAAAGACCTCTTAGATCATCGAGTCCAGCCTATGACCTACCACCACGACCCAGCTAAACCATGCCACTAAGTGTGACATCTAGTCTTTTTTTGAACACCTCCAGGGACGGTGACTCCACCACCTCCCTGGGCAGCCCATTCCAATGTTTAATAACCCTTTCCGTGAGGAAGTGCCTCCTAATGTCCAACCTAAACCTTCCCTGGTGCAGCTTCAGGCTGTGCCCTCTTGCCCTGTCACAAATCGCCTGAGAGAAGAGCCCATCCCCCTCCTGTCTACAACTTCCCCTCAGAATATTCTCTCTTTTTTGTGTTCTCCAGTTGCAGGTACCCTCCGTAAGGCTCATAAATACCTTGCTCCAATCACAATATACTAGGTTTACTTCTTCCATTTTAACTCACTTTCCACATCTTTATTTCTTAGCTGTCTTCGCCAGCTTCCTCATAAAAACCTTACTACTTCCTAGAAGCCTCAGGTCTTCCCTACTGGTTATAATTAATTCTACCAAGAAAAAACATATTCAGCAATGCACTGTGTCAACAGAATATGGAAAATCCTCCTAGAACAGCAGATCATGCAGTATAGTTTCATAAAGCTGCCACACACCCAACCAGAGTCCTCTCCATTAAGTAGAGGACTTAAGTAGTAACATAGACTTAACATTATTTAATAAGCTTGGACCACAAATGGTGGGCATTCTTTATTTAAGACATCCCCCACAGCAGGCTGGCATGTGGAAAATGGTGTGTTAGTGAGCAATAATGAGATAAGAATAGGAAAAAATGTATAAAATTTGAAGTGTGAAAGCACTGGGTAAAAAACTGGGAATAAAACAGTGCAAGGGGAAGAAAAGAGTTTGAGTTAAGATGCTAGAAATTCTTAGGTGTCTCAGCCAAAACTTTAGCTTCCTAAAATGCTCATTCAGCTGTGATCTATTACTGTAAAAAACAGTCGCTAGCTAAAGGGAGGAGCTTGTATTTTGCTGTCTCCTAGGCGCCTAAGGAAAAAAATACATCTTGTGTGCAAACACCCAAACACCCCCATCTTGAAGAAATGAGCTGCTGCGAGTAATTTTTAGTGCTTCATGGTGTGCACAGGCTGGGCAGATCTTAAGCTAGTTCACCAGACTGGAAGAGGACAGATTTAGATTAGAAATTAGGAAGAAGTTCTTCGCTATGAAGGTGGTGAGACACTGCAACAGGCTTCCCAGGGAAGTTGTGGTTGCTCCATCCACAACTGGATGTGTTCAAGACCCAGTTGGATGGGGCTTTGAGCAACTTAGTGTAGTGGAAGGTGTCCCTGCCCATTGTAGCGGGATTGGAACTGGATGATCTTTAAGGTCTCTTCCAACCCAAACTGTTCTATGATTCTATGTATTCTTGCAGTCTGTCTGTTAAATGTAATGATTACTGAACTTTAGAAGGCGGCCAATGGAGGAAGTTTACCATCTCTCAAGGCAGCAGTTCAGAGACTCTATCACCTGTGCAGCTGGGTATCAGCTGAAACCTCTTAGGCAAATGTAGGTGTATGTTGGATTTGTGGTGGTTGCACACCAGTGCCTGTTTGTGCATGAGCAGTCTCCTTTGAGGGAGGTTAGCCTCCCCATCTACTCTGCCCTAGTGGGGCCATATCTGGAGTACTGTGTCCAGTTCTGGGGTCCCCAGTTCAAAAAGGACAGGGAACTGCTGGAGAGGGTACAGCAAAGGGCTGCGAAGATGATCAGGGGACTAGAACATCTATCTTAGGAGGAAAGGCTGAGGGAGTTGTGTCTGTTCAGAAGACTGAGAGGGGATCTTATCAGTGCCTGTAAATATCTAAGGGGTGGGTGTCAAGAGGATGGGGCTAGTCTCTTTTCAGTACTGTCCAGTGACAGGACAAGAGCTAACGGACACAAACTTTAACATAGGAAATTCCATCTAAACATGAGGAGGAACTTCTTCACTTTGAAGGTGACAGAGCACTGGAACAGGCTGCCCAGAGAAGTGGTAGAGTCTCCATCTCTGGAGACATTCAAAACCTGACTGAACGCATTCCTGTGAGATGTTCTCTAGGTGAACTTACCTTGGCAGGGGGGTTGGACTAGATGATCTCCAGAGGTCCCTTCCAGCCCTGATCATTCTGTGAGCAGTCATCAGTAATCGCCTGCTTGCTCCAGCCAGACTGCTGGCTGTCCTAAACCTCCTGCATCAAGTCATGCTGATGGAGAAAAGCTAAAAAGCCCATGGTCCTCTCCTAGTAAATCCCTGCATGTTTTAGGAGAGTACTTTTGTCACCAAGCTACATGATATAAGGCAAGAGAGGAACCAGGGACTAATGGGGGTTAAACAATATGTGCTTTTGCAAAGTGAGGCTTGCAGCAAGTAATTAAAGTTTAATCAAGCTCCAAAAGGAAGTGAAAGGGAAAGAATGAGACTCTGTCTAGCAGACAGGGTCATGTCCCAAACCTCAAGAATAGAAAACTTGGTTCTAGCTCTCGTTCCGAGGGCTGCATATGTATTTTCTATTAGATACGGAACCGAGATCAAAGTGGTTTTGCACACTCCATGCACATCTCCCATTATCAACTGACAAAAATCTCCATCTTTTTCTCGCCTAGTCAGTGTTTACTTTGAGATGAAAACCAGCTTCAGCCTGAGATCCTTAGAAGGCACGCTGAACAGACTGTGGTGTTGCTGTTAGGGCATTTTAAGAAGGGCATGGGGTATGAAACTTCTTGGACACAGACAGAACTGCACTTGCACGTCTTGCTTTCTAAGTGAGTGCTCATCATGTGCTCATCAACTTGTATCGTGTATTTGCCTCTAGGCCTGACCCAAAGAGGCTGTGACTGTCAGTTTGGTAGTTCTAAGTCCTCTCTTCCTTATCACTGCTAATTAAGACTCACCATGCTAAACCCTTGATATCCATCTCTTCCTGTGGCCTTTAGCAACTAGTGCAGCCCAACAGAAGCAGATCTGCAGAAGCAAAAGTCAGTGCCGAGGGCCTGATGTCCGTATTTTACATGTGTTCAGGTTTTCCTTCAGACTAGCTCTAGCCTTACGCAATGGCTGAACACCCACGAGTGACTGGAGCACACGGAGATACCCTTAGGACATTAAAACTTGGAGCGTTCGAATGATTACTTAGTTTCTTCAATCCGGCAGAATATATGCCCACATCAACAACGTGGCAACAGAATCCTGAAAGAAAAGTTGGTGTGTTGGTTAAGTCCCTGAGCACGCATATAGAGAGACAACATTTTTCTAAAGTTTATTGCATAAGTACTTTGGGGAGAAGAGAAAAAAACACTAAACCAAAACCAACAAGATGTCTCCCTGGCCAAATGGAACTCCTCAATGAAGATCAGGTGTTGTAAATGTGCATCTTTTCTGCCGGATTTGCTGTGGTATTTTATATTAAATACATACTATTTAAAATTTCCCTCCTTGCCATGAAGTCTGCATGGCATTTATTTTGGAAAAACACAGTTCAAAACCTCGCAGGGAAGAGGAAGCCAGTTAGGAAGATCTGATGTTAATGTGTAGCCGCTGGAATGATTCTAGCTGCACAATACGCTGCACATTTTCATTGAACCCCATCTCTTCACCTAAGACACCTCTCAGGAAGCACACTCCTGCCTTGCCCTCACAGTGGAATGTGGGGCTGCAGTTCTGGCACAATTGAGGAAAGCCCTCACGGAAGAGCTGCTTCCCACTCTGGAGTAGCTCCATGACACGCTCAAGTGCATCATTTGTGGCGACTGTGTGGCAAAAAGTGCCTTTGATTTCATAGAATCATAGAATGGTTTGGGTCGGAAGAGACCTTAAAGATCACCTAGTTCCAGCCAGCCTGCCGCGGGCGGGGACACCTCCCACTAGACCAGGTTGCTCAGAGCCCCATCCTGCCTGATCCTGAAGACATTCAGGGATGGGGCATCCACAACTTGCCTGGGCAACCTGTTGCAGCATCTCACCAGCCTCAGAGCAAAGAATTTCCTTCTTATTTCCAACCTAAACCTACCCTGTTCCAGTTTGAAACTGCTACCCCTTGTCCTATCACTACACTCTCTGCTAAGAGTCCCTCCCCAGCTTTCCTGTAGACCCCCTTTAAGACGCCCAGAAAGCCGCTGTATGATCTCCCCGGAGCCAACAGAAACACTAATTATTTGTATGTTTTCATGCTAGTCAAAACCCTACTTTTTTTTTTCTTTTTCCTATAGCTGGTTGTATTTAATTTACAGAAAATCACGCATGCCCTAGAGTAAAGAGCCAACCTTGCAAAAGCCCTTATTTAAGGAAAAAAAAAATTTAAAAAATATAAAATAATAAAAAAAGAGAGAAGACAACAGGCTGGTATCAGGCTGGTATAAGCAGGCTGGGACGCCGCTGCTGGGCTAGAACCGAGCACAGGACATCCCGCCGAGCANCGCCGGGCCGGGCCGGGCTGGGCCTGCGAGCACAGAGGCCCAAACGTCTGCATGGGAAGGGCTGCAAGGGCGGAGTAAATCCCGCAGAAAGAACCGAGAAAAGTGACCGAAAAGGGACCGAAAAGGGCCTTCTCGGCCCGTACGCTCTCGTTCTGCCCGCGCTGAGATAGCCGGGCGCCCTGTGCCCCTCCTCGGCTCCATCAGCTCTCGTTGGAGCAGCAGGAGGCTGCTCAGGGGAGGCTGCTCAGAGGAGGCCTCGTCGCTCCCCGCAGCTGCCTGAAAAGCTGGGGGTTGGTATCTTCTCCCAANGGAGGAGGAGAGGGAGGAGGAGAAAGAGGAGGGGAGCAGCCTCCCTCTGCAGCACGCAGCAACCGCCGTAACTGCAGGAACCGCCCGGGCCGGGGAGCGGCGGNAAAATGTCTTGCCCAACAGGGTTGCCGAGCTCTGCAGCAGGCTACCCAGGGAGGTGGTGGAGTCACCTCCGCCGGAGGTATTTAAAAGATGTGTGGATGTGGCGCTTAGGGATGTGGTTTAGTGGAGGAGTTGGCGGTGCTGGGTTCGTGGTTGGACTCGGTTATCTTAGAAGTCTTTTCGACCAAAACAATTCTATGGTATCCCTGTCTGTTGGCCAAGGAGAATAAGTGTATCCACAGGTTTGGTTTGTTTGCTGACTTAAATTAGCTTTTTTTAAAAAAAATTAAATCTGTGAGTTAAAAACTCTTAGTGCCTGTGTGCTTTTTCAGGCTCCGGCTTGTCACACACGTTGCTAGTTTACAAAATTCGCGTGTTTTCTATGTAAAGCTATCTCTGCTATGTAGATAGAGCATGTGTTAGGCTTAGTTCTTTGGGAGGTGTATTTCATTATGTACAACTTAACAGTTCCTTTGTCTAGGAAAAATCTGCAAATCCGAGTTTTCACGGAATTTTAAGGAATTCCAGTTATGAGCATCGTGGACAGTAGTCAGTATTTGAGCATTTTTTTGAAGTCTAGCTCCTTGCAAATAGAAGTGTATGTATACACTGCAGATGGAAGTGAGTCTGCAGTATATTAGAAATATCTCTAAAGGAAACGAGTAATTTATTTTCTTACTACTTAAGGAGTCAAAGCATTGCAGAGTTCAGTGGTAGACCAAGCAAATCTGTATCTGATACCTATGAAAAATGTTACATGGATTTCTTTGAAGGTGACAGTTGCTGGAGGCCCTGTTGGTGGCAAAAATGTCATCCTTGTGGGAGAAGATGGCAACGCTAAACACCACACAGTGTCTTTCTAAATTTAGAAAGTACTATAGCAAGTGACGGAACAGTCTGAATAGATGTGCTGAACCTTAGGTTTTGCAGTAAAGTGTGGCCAGTAGGCTTAAGGTTAAAGGTCCAAAAAGCAAATTGCAGAGCCAGGTATTTTGAGATTGTCTTCCAGGGTGGCTCAAGCCAACAGGCAGGAGGGCTCACTGTCCTGCTTTCATGTTATTAACTTCTCTGTTCAGATTTTGAAGATGTTGAAGTTCATTTTGTAGATTAATGAAACCTTGTGCTGGGCCTTATGTGTTCTTGGCAAGGTTTATATTTCAAGCTTTTTACGAAAGTGGGGAAGACAGAAGGTTGTAGCTTTTCAATATGTGGGTAGAGAGAAGTCCTGCTTCTCTGTGGGTATGAAAAGAAAGGAATCTCCTCCATCATTCCCTTTGTGCGAGGGTTGATGTGGGTGTGCAGAATAGGAGAGGCTGGTAAGAGCTGGACCCTGGGTTTCTGGGGTGAGCTGAAACTCATCTGGATCTCTCTGATGTTTGAGGTGGGGGTTTGGTCACTGCATGCTGAAGGAAATGCTTGGGTCCGTGCTGTGAAGCAGAGGTGTGTCCTGCATTTGTGGTTTCAGAGAGCACGCTGGGTGTGCAGGCTGCAGGGAAGACACTTCTGCAGATGTTCAGAACGAGACCCCCCATTTCTCCCTGTTAGAGATCCAAGTGTGAGTCTGCTGTGTGCCCAGGTTTCCTTTAGGAGGAACGGGGATGTGCAGCCTGCTCACCTGATACCAAGCCAGGATGTAGCCAGTGTGCATATGGGGAGCAGAGCTCATGAGGGGCCCCACAGAGTAGCTGTCCCAGGGCTTGGATGTATAAAATGGAGTGCGTCAAACACGGTATAACCAGATGATCAAAAGAGGTGATTATCCTGCTGTACTCAGCATTGATGTGGCTTGAGTACTGTGTGCAGCTGTGGGCTTCGCAATGGAAGGGAGATGTAAAGGTCCTTGAATGCATCCAGAGGAGGGCAACAAAGCTGGCGAAAGGGCTGGAAGGCATGTCCTGTGAGGAGCGGCTAAGGACTTTGGGTTTGTATAGTTGGGGGAAGACAAGGCTGAGGGGTGACCTTATTGCTCCCTACAGCTTCCCGAGGAGGGCAAGTGGAGGGATGGAGGTGCTGAGCTCTTCTCCCTTGGATGCAGTGATGCAACTCGTGGGAAAGCACCAGGGAAGGTTTAGACTGGACATTAGGAAGCATTTCTTTACCAAGAGGGTGCGGCCTTTTCCTTTCTGCACCCCTAATGGGGTACACAAGATCTAGCAGTGGCCTGGGTTTGCCTATCAGTCCTTGGTACTAACTTGAAACCTGGAGCATTATTACTGCTAGATGCAGGTGCTGTCTGCAAAAACATGCTGCTAACTTCAGACTCAGCTGAGAAGTAAAATCACTGAACAGAATCGTTCTGCTCTAACTCAAACTGGGACAGTGGTCAAACCCTGGGACAGGCTTCCTAGAGAGGCGGTTGATGCCCTGAGGCTAAGAGTGATTAAGAGGTGTTTGGACAACGCCCTCGATAATGGGCTTTAACTTTTGGTCAGCCCTGAATCGGTCAGGCAGCTGGACTAGATGGTTATTGTAGGTCTTTTCCAACTGGAAATTTTCATCTGCTAAGATCAAAGAATGAAACGTGACCTGGTGTATTTTGTTATATCCATTCACACACATGGGAAAAACAAACAAGCTTTTTGGCGCAACCACCAACATAAAAACCTGTGTAAAACTAAGAGCTTGTAACTGGTGAGGGTCCTTGCATTAGCACGTGTAACAACCTGGTTGGTGTTTGCATGGAAGTAGATGTGTGTTGTGAGCAAGGGCAGGCACGTTGCCATTTATACTGGAATGGGAAACATTAAAAGTGCAGGTGAGAGGTGAGGTTCATTTCGCGTTTCGTAGGAAAATATTGAGGGGGAGCCTGAGGCATGTGGAGAAGCTGAAGGGGGACAGAGGACGGCTAACAAGATAGCTGGAGTCTACAGCACATGGTACACAAGAAGAGGTCGAGGGAGCTGGGCTTGTTTAGTGTGGAGAAGGCGAAGGGGCATACTAATAGTGACCTACCACTTGAAGAATAGTCACCAAAATATCAGAACCATTTTTCTCTGTAGTAGCAGATACTTGGTTAGATATCAGGAGGAGAGCACAGCCATGCAACAGGTTGCCCAGAGAGGTCATGGACTGTTGGTTCCCCTTAAATGCCACAGGTGATACGAGCTAGTGTTGGTGATAGCCCCGCGTTGAGCAGAAGGTTGGAGTAGGTGATGATCACCAGAGGTCCCTTGTGAACGATGTTTCTGTAAGTCTGTGGTGCATGATGTAGAGAAACCTATGGAATGGTGTGTGTGATCGAGTGTATATGGCGTGAATGTTCTTCGAGAGTTACGTATCCGGGAATGACCAGGAAGGTGAGAAACTGAAGTCTGTGTAACAGGGTCTGGAAAGGCAGGAAGGTATAAACATGGAATGTGGCGGAAAGGCAGAGGCAGCATAGGGGACTGGGACATGAAGAAATAGTAACAGGAGAAGCAGGTTTTTGTAGAGGCNAGGGCAGGGCAGCACAGGGGGCGGTGGGACAGGGCAGGGGGATAGGGGGGACGGTGGGGCAGGGCAGGGCAGGGGGACAGGGCAGGGCAGTGCCCGTGGCTGAGCCTCGTCTCCTCTCCCCCCGCAGCCCTTCACCGAGCGCACCTACTACCCGCCGGCGGCCGGGGCGGGCTCGGGGCCGGTCCCGGGGCCGTTCCCCCCGTTCCAGTTCCGCGGGCGGCATGAAGGGCCCGACTGGCGGCGGNGTTGATGCCCTGAGGCTAAGAGTGATTAAGAGGTGTTTGGACAACGCCCTCGATAATGGGCTTTAACTTTTGGTCAGCCCTGAATCGGTCAGGCAGCTGGACTAGATGGTTATTGTAGGTCTTTTCCAACTGGAAATTTTCATCTGCTAAGATCAAAGAATGAAACGTGACCTGGTGTATTTTGTTATATCCATTCACACACATGGGAAAAACAAACAAGCTTTTTGGCGCAACCACCAACATAAAAACCTGTGTAAAACTAAGAGCTTGTAACTGGTGAGGGTCCTTGCATTAGCACGTGTAACAACCTGGTTGGTGTTTGCATGGAAGTAGATGTGTGTTGTGAGCAAGGGCAGGCACGTTGCCATTTATACTGGAATGGGAAACATTAAAAGTGCAGGTGAGAGGTGAGGTTCATTTCGCGTTTCGTAGGAAAATATTGAGGGGGAGCCTGAGGCATGTGGAGAAGCTGAAGGGGGACAGAGGACGGCTAACAAGATAGCTGGAGTCTACAGCACATGGTACACAAGAAGAGGTCGAGGGAGCTGGGCTTGTTTAGTGTGGAGAAGGCGAAGGGGCACACTAATAGTGACCTACCACTTGAAGAATAGTCACCAAAATATCAGAACCATTTTTCTCTGTAGTAGCAGATACTTGGTTAGATATCAGGAGGAGAGCACAGCCATGCAACAGGTTGCCCAGAGAGGTCATGGACTGTTGGTTCCCCTTAAATGCCACAGGTGATACGAGCTAGTGTTGGTGATAGCCCCGCGTTGAGCAGAAGGTTGGAGTAGGTGATGATCACCAGAGGTCCCTTGTGAACGATGTTTCTGTAAGTCTGTGGTGCATGATGTAGAGAAACCTATGGAATGGTGTGTGTGATCGAGTGTACATGGCGTGAATGTTCTTGGAGAGTTACGTATCCGGGAATGACCAGGAAGGTGAGAAACTGAAGTGTGTGTAACAGGGTCTGGAAAGGCAGGAAGGTATAAACATGGAATGTGGCGGAAAGGCAGAGGCAGCATAGGGGACTGGGACATGAAGAAATAGTAACAGGAGAAGCAGGTTTTTGTAGAGGTGTAGTAAGGATGAGCGAGAGAACAGGGTGATTTTGTACGATGAAGGAGAAGGATGCACCTGCCTTGGGACGGAGTTTGAGGCAACTGAGCAGAAGCAGGGAAATGGGACGCACCGAGCTGCGGAGTACTGGGAATTGTGGTGGTGCAGGGAGATAAGCAGCAGTTGTTGGCTGCCTTGAAGAGAAGTATTGGGTCATGAACGGTGAAGTAGGGCACGTGCTTCATGGGGATGAGGTGTGCTGGTGTGAGGAGAGCACGTAGAAGCAGCATGCGAAGGGTGTATGACTGTTGAGGTGGGGAAGGTGTGTGAAAGCTCCTGGCAGGTTGGTGTGTGAGCGTTGGGAGTTGCACTAGAGAGATCTTGAGGAGCTACCAGCTGAGCACACGGGGGTGCAGCAGCGTGAAGGAAGGAGATGTGCAGAGAAGGGACTCTAGAGGTGCCGTGCGCTCATGGTGGGGAGGTGACAGGTGTCACCGCATCTGGGAGAAGAGTAAGCAAGGCTGCAGAAGGGCATAGATCAGCGCACGGGTGGAGGAGTGTAACGTCTGGCAGAGCAGCGAAGGTTTGTGAGCAGCACGGAGGAGGGACGGGCTGATGGGTGGGGGGCACCCTGGTGCAGCGACGTGAGGTGGGTCTGTGGGATGACGCCTTCTGCGGGGAACTGAAGGGAACGTGGGCAGAGAAGACATACGCTGTGGTAGGAGCCCATGTAGGTAGTAGCGTAGCTGAGGATGTATTTGTAGATGTGAGTAACGTGTGAGGATAGTGAAGGGCGCCGCGGCGGAGGCTCGGAGCGGTGCTGGGGGCAGGCGGGGCGGTGCTGGGGGTGAAGGGCGAAGCCAGGCCCAGGGGGCGGTGCCGAGGGGAGGGCGCCGGGCCGGGGTCGGGGCTGCGGCGNGGGGGACGTGGCGGCGCTGCAGGAGCACCTGGAGCTCGTCACCTTCTGCAGCGCCGAGGGGGAGCGCTGCCCGCGCTGCCAGGGCCCCGCCGACCCGCTGCTGCTGAAGCTGCTGCGGCTGGCGCAGCTCTGCACCGAGTACCTGCTGCACTCGCAGGAGGTGCTGAGCGCCGAGCTGGCGCGGCTGGAGGAGGCGCTGCGGGCGGCGCAGGCACAGCGGGACCGGCTCAGCGGCGAGGCCGCCCAGCGCCTGCAGGAGCTGAAGGCGCTCAAGGAGGAGTGCCGCCGGAGGAAGAAGATGATCAGCACCCAGCAGATGATGCTGGAGGCCCGCGCCAGCTACCACCAGGTGAGAGCCAGGCGCTGGCGGCCTGGGGAGGGCGATGCTGGCAGCTGCTTCGCTGCTTGTTTGTGTCCGGTTGGTATCGCAGACATTTGGGGGAGTGCTGCGTCATCTGTAACAACAAATCAAGGGGCATGAGAAACGCTCCATCTACACGTACAAGCACCACCCTGTCCGTGTCCAGATCAGTCTGAAAGGCAGAGTGCAGCTGGCTGCTAAGTTGTCCAGCATCCTCTGTGTAGTCTTCCTCCTCCTGCAACTTCCATCTCACAAGGTTTTCCCTTGCTTGGTGGACACTTGTGAAGGAGCCTGATTTCTCGAGCACACAGCTCCTGCAGTCATTCTGTGTGTCAATGCATAAGGACAGCAACCTGCGGTGAATGCACGGCAGGTACAACCAAAGACAGTCCTCAGGAGCAGAAAGATGAGCACGCTCCTCCAGAGATGGGGAGAACCAGGAAAAAGAGAAAGAACAGCAGCAGGAGGGCTGAGTGGTGGTGGTAGGTCATAGGCTGGACTCGATGATCTTAAGAGGTCTTTTCCAGCCTTAAATATTCTATTCTATGACTTTTAACAA
Source organism: Todus mexicanus (assembly GCA_013389965.1). Classification (NCBI taxonomy): domain Eukaryota; kingdom Metazoa; phylum Chordata; class Aves; order Coraciiformes; family Todidae; genus Todus; species Todus mexicanus. The sequence goes on along the minus strand of WEIS01074575.1, from coordinate 2,756 downwards.
ATTCTCTTTACCAAGTGCTCTCCTTACTCTTGGGTTTGCTTTTGACGTACCTGAAGTGTCAGATACACGCAAAAACTGTGATAAACATGGTACTGCTTTCTGGTGCTGTTCTTTGTCAGCTGCATGGTCAGAAAACACACAGGACAAGTGCATATCTCAAAATTTCTGTCTGTGTGTGACTCAGAAGTGACTCAGGCAGGACAGCAAAGAGCCTCAGAGAGGGAGCTTAGCCCTAACTCCACAACAATCTGTTTCGTAAGGGTCTTCCCTAAGAGCTTTAGTACGTTGCTGTTGTTACTCTGTGTCACAGCACTGTGGTGTTTTGGGAGAGGTTTTTCTCTTCTGCGTGTAATAGTTTGATTTAAATATATTTTTAGCTTCAGCATTTTTCAGCAGGCTTCAGGAACGCAGAGTGCAGCTTCAAATACAGTCTGAAGTCTAGGAGTACACTGGACACAGACCTGACATGAGTTAGACTAGCTCTTTGTGTCTCTGTGTTTAAAGTTATAGGGGGTTTTTGTTTTGTTTTTCTTTAAATTCTTGGGGTACTAATATTCCTGGTAAAGTTCTCCTTAATCTTGGAATAGTTGCAGTACAGAAGCAATGCAGGTTTTACTATGATAGGTACAATCTTATCCCACAGTATAATACTGACTTCAGCAGGCTGGCAAAAATTAGTATTTTAAAACATAGAAACTAAGTTGCCTCAATATGTCTGTAAGGGGAAAGATACCTTAGGGCGCAAGAGTAGAGCTATACATCTGGTAGACTTCATGGGAACCTTATCTCAGTGCATTTGAGCATTAGTCTTAAGGACAAGCTGCTCATGTGGTAATAATTTTAAAAAACCGTTATGCAATTTACAGAGCGGTTTGTCTCATCAGTGTTGCAGAAAAAAATGATTGCTTGTATCATTTTATGTATAAACTTAAATAATTCTCATACTGTGATTGCCAGCTAAATATTACCAAGTTCTCCTGAAGCGTTTGTAGAATACAAGTCTCTCAGTGGAAGCTTGGCTTATCACTGACCTTCTGTTCAGTGGCATTTGCAGTAAAGCAGAAACAGAAAGTTATCTCCCATTTTTAATGTGATTTCATCTAAAGTTAAATGTCTGCCCTCCCGTCTTTTTGCCTCTTTGTTAGTAAATTTTTGTCCCGAGAAGTTATTTAGGTTTGCATGGGAAAAGTGAGTTCCAAGAGCAATGTTGAACAGATTCTGCAGTTCCTATTGGATTTTCAGGATTCAGAGTGTGAATGCTGGAGATAAATTAAACTTTTCGTAGGGTTTGTAAACACAGGGCAGCGGTGTGATTAGTAAACAGTAATTGTGTCATCTTTATCCGTGCCATGATCTTGACTGATGTCCCATGGCAGATAATAGAGGTTTTACTGGTGTTCCTGAAAGGGTAGTTCAGATTCCATCCCCTCAAAGTCTCTGCTGTTTTGGAAGCAATCCTTTAAATAATTACTTGCCTGTTTTAGGAGAGGTACACTTTATATTCAATGTAACCATGCTTTGGAATTCAGATTGAATGCCTTTAATCCTCCACCAGTGTAAGTTTAACCATGAAATACTACTGTAAAATGGTACCAGTACCCACAGTTCATAAATTTAAGACTTGTTGGTCAATACCTTCATCTGAGAAGTATAAATTTAATTGCAAATTATTTTCTTTCACTTTTTTGATACTTAGTTCAGAAATTTTACATTCTCATGGGCAGTGAAGGCATAAAGTGCACATTGTGCATAATGCTGTGAGAAGTACTTGCAAGAGTAATGTTATATAATTGAAAGCCTCAGTATTCCCTGTGTTAATCCTGTCTCCTGCAGCAAGAGCTTTCTTTCGCTACCAGCAAGTCAAACCGACATGAAGTTTGTGCTTGAATGGATAACATTATTTCACAGCCAATTTCGTTTCATAAATCATGTGCAATCTGTTACACTGTGAGCTCCCTCTTGGTTGGCAGCGATGCTTTGCTACCCTACTATGTCTCTTTACTTCGACGTTATGTTGGCACATTCTTGCGTTTGTCCAACAAGGTTTGTCTTAATAATTCATGGCTTCAGTGTTTGCTGAAAGATAGTTGCATGTAATAGCTCACCTGACTATCCGTGGCAGTATTTTAAATATTAGATGAAATCTGGGAATTTGATTACAGTTACAAGGTCTTGAATCTGTTAAGTCAGTCTTTTACGGTTGTATCACACCGATGAGGAAAAAGAACCCAGGTGAGTATTTGGGGAAAAAAAAAAGTATCAGAAAGGTAACAAGGAACCCTACCTAAAGCAGGTAGGGGCTTTGATTCAAAATCTTACCAGTATGTTGCGAAATCTGTAGATGTAGTCTCTGTCCGTGTTTTACCCATCTTTTCTTGATATTTTGATCATTAGTGGAATGTACTTTGAAGGTAAACAAACCAAATTTGAAGCGGGTGGGATCCAAATTAGACTTATAAATTAATTTACTTACTATTTTTTAATTTTATAGGAGCAGTAACTTCAACAGTTTTACACTTGAGAAGGATGCTAGGTAGCATACTAATGTATGCCTTTACTTGCAAAATTGTGTATTGATACCTTATTTTGGTCGAAAGGTTCGGCCTTTCTACATACCTATGGTCCTTCTAGTACTGTCATCTTACAAGTCAGATATACTCAAACCCATCTTTGTAGTGTTTTTCTGACTGTGTGGTGTATCTTTTGCTGTGATACAAGAGTCTTAACACCAGAGCTGCTAGTTGATTGGAGTTGGT